>PVJN01003697.1:44064-98138 GCA_004026805.1 Lasiurus borealis
TTTTTTTTTTTTTTTTTTTTTTTTTTTTTTTTTTTTTTTTTTTTTTTTTTTTTTTTTTTTTTTTTTTTTTTTTTTTTTTTTTTTTTTTTTTTTTTTTTTTTTTTTTTTTTTTTTTTTTTTTTTTTTTTTTTTTTTTTTTTTTTTTTTTTTTTTTTTTTTTTTTTTTTTTTGTAGTAGGCTTGTAGAGCTATGAATTTCCCTCTCAAGACTATGTCCCATAGATTTTTGGATTGTTGTGTTGGCATTGTCATTTGTTGCCATGATATTTTTTATTTCTTCCTTGATCTCTCTGGTAACCCATTCATTGTTTAATAGCATGCTGTTTAGTCTCCATGTGTTTGATTTCTTTAGATTGTTTTCATTGTAGTTAATTTCCAGTTTTATGCCACTGTGATCTGAGAAGATGCTTGATATGATTTCTATCTTCTTGAATTTGAATATACACAACATATGGTCTATCTTTGAAAATAACCCATGTACACTTGAGAAGAATGTGTATTCTGTGGCTTTGGGGTGAAATGTTCTGAAGATGTCAATTAATTCCATCTGGTCTAGTGAGTCATTTAGGATTGATGTTTCTTGGCTGATTTTTTGTTTAGAGGATTTTTCCAATGGTGATATTGGGATATTAAAGTCTCCTACTATGATTGTGTTGCTATTAATCTCTCCCTTGATATCCTCCAGCAGCTTTTGTTTTTTTTAATGTATTTCAATGCTCCTCAATTGGGTAATATATGTTTACCACAGTTATTTCTTCTTGTTGGCTTGCTCCCTTTAATATTATGAAGTGGCCTTCCTTTTCTTACGTCCTTCACTTTCAGATCTACTTTGTCAGATATACCGTATTTTCCAGTATATAAGACTACTTTTTAACCCAGGAAAATCTTCTCAAAAGTCAGGGTTCGTCTTATATGCTGGGTGTCATCTTATAGGGCAAGTATATCCCAAATTTTATATTTTAACTGGACATGTTGGGGGGTCAACTTAGATGCCGGAAAATACGATATGTATTGCTATTCCATCTTTTTTTTTTTTTTTCCCCCATTTGCCTGAAAAATTGTTTTCCATCCTTTCACTCTGAGTTGGGTTTCTTGTAGACAGCAGATATAGGGGTCATGTTTTCTTATCCAATCCGTTACCCTGTGTCTTTTGATTGGAGCATTTAATCCATTTACATTTAAAGTTATTATTGATAGAAACTTATTTTTCACCATTTTTATTCTTTACCCCTGTGTTCCTTCTTTGCTTCCTATTTCTTTTTTTACTGCAGACCCTTTAACATTTCTTGCATTGCTGGTTTGGTGGTAATAAATTCCCTTAGTCCTTTTTTGTCTGTGAAGCTCCTGATTTCACCTTCAGTTTTGATTGATAGCCTTGCTGGATATGGTATTCTTGGATTCAGACCCTTCCTTTGCATGACTTTGTATATTTCATTCCATTCCCTTCTGGCCTGATGTGTTTCTGTTAAGAAATCAGTTGCTAGTCTGATGGGGTTCCTTTGTAGGTAACTTTCTATTTCTCTGGCTGCTTTTAAGATTCTTACTTTGTCATTGGTGTTTGCCAATTTAATTATATAGTGCCTTGGTGTTGGTCTTTTGAGGCTCATTTTGCTTGGGATTTTGTGAGTTTCTTGGATTTGTATGGGTTTTTTCTTTACTATATTAGAGAAGTTTTCTGTCATTATTTCTTCAAACAGGTTTTCTATTCCTTGCTCAGTTTCCACTCTTTCTGGAACCCTTATTATACGAATGTTGTTTGTTTTATGTTATCTCAAAGTTCCTTTAAGCTCTCCTCTTGTTTTTTAATTTTTTTTTCTGGAAACTGCTGTACTTGGGTATTTTTTTCCTACCTTGTCTTCTAGCTCACTGATGCGGTCCTCTGCTTCTTCTGGTTTCCTATTGATGCTTTGTATTGAGTTGTTTACAGCAGCTATGTCATTTTTCATTTCTTCTTGGTTCTTCTTCATTTCCTCTTGGTTTTTACTCTGTCAAATTTATCTTCCGCCGAGACCGGTTTGGCTCAGTGGATAGAGTGTCGGCCTGGGGACTGAAAGGTCCCAGGTTTGATTCTGGTCAGGGGTATGTACCTTGCTTGCAGGCACATCTCCACTGTGGGGCGTGCAGGAGGCGGCTGATCAATGTCTCTCTCTCATCGATGTTTCTGACTTTCTATCTCTCTCCCTTCCTTTCTGTAAATATTTAAAAAAAAATTATCTTCCATTCTTTTCAGCCACCTTATGACCATTTCTCTAAATTCTTTCTCTGGCAGGTTGCTTGCCTCCATTTTGTTTACTTTCTTTTCTGGTGATGCCTGCTTTTCTTTCATATGTGGGCTGTTTCTTTGTGTGCCCCTGGTCTCTCTTCTCCGGGTGTCTAGTTATGTAGTTCTCTCTCTCCTGCACATTGATTTAAAGGCACAAAAACAGCACAATCAGGTACAATACATAAGGCCCTGAACAGAAATGTATTCACAATATTAATAGGCATATATAAAGGCGACCACCAGAGAGAGACAAATTAGGGGGTAGGAGAGAAAGAAGAAAAGAGGATAGAAGAAGAAAAAGAAAGGAGTGCCAAAATGAAATTGGGAGAAGGGATAAAAAAAAAATAAGAGAGAAAAGAAAGTGAGAAAGAGAAGGGGAACAAATTATATATATATATATGGAGAGACAACTACAATAGAAGAGCACTAATCCTAACAAATGGCAGCAACAAGTACCTGGAGATTAAAGCAAACTACAAACAGCAACTAATATCAAGGGAGGCGAGGGAAAACAGAAGTAAAAAATAAACAAAAACAAAGCAAACAAAAAATACAACAAGATAAGAACAATAAGCAAAACAATCTCTCAAAAATGTATAAAAATTCGATATAATTACCATTGAAGCAAACAACAAAAGGACAGAGAGAAAAACAATTTTTTGGATAGTGAAGATAGAGAAGAGATAGGTATCTATGGACTCAGAGCAGGTGATTGAAAATCAGATATATAAGTGGGGTGAAATTTTAATGGGGTAAAAAGAAAGAAAAAATCTAAAGTAGGAAAAGGGTAAGAAAAACAGGAGAACAAAAGGGGAAAATTTAGAAAGAGCATGAAAGCATAAAGGTAGAGTTGAGATACAATAAAATGATGCTAAAGGAAAGATGCAAGTAGAATGTAGAACTCTAATACCAAAGTAAAATAAAAAGAAAATGACTTTTTTTCCCCAAAAAGGTAAAATAGTAGTAATAATAATATTGAATGAAAATAAGAATGTAATAATTAAAAAGGAGTGAGGAAAAAAGAAAAAAATTAGTTTCTTAAGTAAAAGATGAAAAAATTAATTAAAAAGTTAAAAGAAATATAGTGTGCAGTAGTGAAAGTCATTCACTTCCTCTGTTGATCTGTTTGGCATACCTGTTTCCCAGTCAGGACAATATTGCAATTCCCTGCGTTCCACTAGTTTTTAAGCCGGCGGGTATGTCTTAATCACTTTATTCTTTTGTGATTAGACAAGAGTCCATTTTTAAGTCATCCCCTGGGTGGCAGTATTTCGGAGTTGACCTCTGAGACTATAGGTCCTCTCTAGCCTGTGCTTAGATCCTGCTTTCCCTTTGGCACTCAATACCGGTTTGTGGGAGTGGGCTGCTTCAGAGCTTGTTTTCCGATGGTCACTCCCCTATTTGATCCCTAGGTTCCAGAAAAACAACTTTCCCCTGCAGTCTCCCAGGGCGTCCCCAACTCGGTGATCCTTTGTATTGGGCTTAGCATTCAGAAGCAAGGATCTGAAGAGGAAAGAGCCCAAGTCTGCGCAGTTCCCTTTCCCCACTCCTGTCCAAGCAGCCGGCAAACTTTAATAACTCCCAGGCTGTCCTTATGTCTCAGGTCAAAATGGATTGCTTTTCAGGGATTACGTCCTACCCAACAGCCACGGATTTCTCTAGGTGCAGATTTCCCCAGCCTTACAGCTCCCACTGTGCGCCTTTCTGTTCTGTGGTACCAGAAACCTTACCTTACCCAGGCGAAATCTGACCTTTCCATGTGGCATGTGGAGCTCCTCTGAATTCTGAGTGTTTGCACTGATTGGGGACCGGTGTTCTGGGGTTCGCAGCTGTTCTGTGGGTGGCGCAGCTGTAGATTTTCAGGCTTCCATAAACATCCACTTTCCCCTTCAAGATGGTGTGGTCTCTGCGTCTGAGCTGGCAGCTCAGGCAGGGAACCCAGCAGCAGTGTGGGCTGCCTGGTCAGGGAATCCCTGTCCAGCAGTCCCCCACCTTCTCCTGGAGTACAGTATCCCTTAAATCACCAACAAACACTCCCTGTGCGACCCTCAGCTGTTCTCTCTGTTTGCTCAGGGAGAAAGCTCAAGACACGTCCATCTACTCCATTGCCATTTTTCTCTTCAAATTTTAAATTATGATGGATAATATAGCATTATCGAGTATGACTGTTCAAGATATGTTTTAAGAGCTGCCTATTGACATAACCCTAAACAATCTACCAAAAGGAATTTATGATGTACTTTAGCCAGATATCCTAAGAGAAAAACCAGTGGAACTATTGAGCACTAATTTACACATCTCTGGTCTCTACTCTCTACCACTAAATAATTATAAGCAATACAACCTATGAGCCCAAATTTTTACCAATGAGAAGATACAAAGGCGTGATAAGGGAAATGATGGTTCATTTGAGTGCTGAGGAAGGGCCTTGTTGGTGAGCAAAATTAAGCCCATTCCTGAGGAATTGGAAGAAGCAGCCATCAGAGTTGGAATTGTTCTGAGTTAGCAGGGCCGTGTGGGATGCAGAGCAAGGCATGCTTGAAGGATAGCCGGGAAGCCTGGGTAGCCATGGTGGGTGCAGCAGGACAGTGCTACAAGCCGAGAGGTTGGAGAGAGGCAGTGGATAAGGTTGGATTTGAAGTACACCGAGAGCTTTTGAATGGTTTACAACAGTAGTGATTTGCTTGATCGGGTTTGAATTTTTTAAAAGTCTTTCTGGCTGCTGCATGGATGAAGGCTTGAGGAGAAGCAGGCAAAGAAGAGGCTAAAAAAGTCCAGGCCTTTTGGAGTGGGATTGGGCCTGGCAGTAGGGGACAAAGAATCAGAATGATCAGAGGAGAGACTAAAGATAAAATGAACCGGATTTGCCAATGGTTTGGATTTAAAGAGTGATGGGGGAAAGGATTGAGGAGGAAGAATGGGGAGAGTGAGTAGGGAAAAGAATGTATTTTATGGCTCCCAAGCCATTTCTTAAAGGGGTTGGTTAGAGTCTGAGAAGGGACTGATAAAGGGAGAGAGTTTGGACATGGTAAACTTCAGACATTTTGTGTGAGAAATGGAAATGCTAAGAGGGAAGTTGGAAATCATACCAACTTGGTGCTTTCAGAATATGTGAACTTGTGAGACACAAATCCAACAGGGGGTTTCCAGCCCTCATAGCCACCAAGACCATTCAGGTTAAGATTGTGTAGGGAGGAAGTTTGTCCAGTGCCAGACTTGGGAAAAGCAGAGCTTTGGAGGGCAAATGGAGGAAGAACGTGTTTGGAGACTGAGGAAAGTCAAAGTTTGGCAGCAACAGCTAGGAACCATTCTCAGGGGCCTGCTCCGAACCCATCAGAGCTCTGTGGATGTTGTGTTTCAGTAAAAGAAGCATAGAAAAAGGGCTTTCAGTGACAGCAGGTTACCAAAGACCTGGGCTCAGTAGGAAAGAAGACAGGTCTGCATGAAGTTGATTTGATAACGGAAAAGAGATCAGTGTAGTTCTTAGCTGAGCTTCAGGGGAGGTAGGTAGATTGATTAAAAGTGCAAACAGTCTCCCTCTGTGGTTTTTCCTTAAATACTGTTTTCCCATTAACTATCTGCTCACAGAGGATAGTCACGCTCTTTTTGGTTGATTATTTAAATTCCCCATGGTATTTTTATGTGATTAATAGGCTACTATGTGTTAGTTTGATAATACTATAGAAACCTGGTAAGTACTTTGTTGTCTTAAGTTTAAGCATTGTTGAATTATCTAATTCAAAATAAGTTCTTTATTGTTTGACATTTATTTTGTGTTTTCCTTTAAAATGTTATCTTTGTGGAGTAAACATTTTTCTTCATACTGCTTAGCATTTTCATCAATTAGTTCAGATTATTGCTGAATGTAATTATTTGGTAATAAAATGTCTTAGTTTTATTGTAACTATTCTAATAAGTTACTGTTTCTCGTATAAATAATCAGATACTTTAGGCATTTTAATTTGCAAATTTAGGACAATTGCTTTAACATTTTTAGTTTTCAACTTAATCCATAGGATGTAATCTTAGTATAATAGTTCCTTAACTTAAAAACCAAAACTCACAACAAATAGTCATTGAAGGAAGAGTAATGCTAGATGCTAGTAGTAGATGCTAGAATTATAATGGTATTTGCATCTGAAGGTTGCAAACTAACTTTCCACAATTTAAAATGAACATGTCTATTGATTGCTCATTTTTTATTACATTTTCTGATTGCATTTTTTGCCTACTGGTTGGGTTGTATAGCAATGGGTTACATGACATTCTTTAAGGTTATCTATTCTCCTTTCCAGTGGAGTAATTGATTGTTGTTAGGAGAAGTAATCCCCAAATAGTTTCTTATAGTGCTAATCTTAGAGTTTGTTTGCCTTTTACTTATAGTTGGTGTTATAATTGCAATGCATAAGTCAGTGTTGATTTCATATAAGCCTTAATTTTTAATGTTTCATTGTGCTGATGTTTCAACCAGAATAAAATATTTAATGTAATTTGTAGTTGCAAACATTTAAGTGTAAAGTCACTATAAGTGAAAAGCTTATTTTCCCTAACTTGAAGCAATTTGTCCTAAATTTCCACACGTCTGCATTTGTTTTTGCTGTTCTAAAATTCCTTAGTTGCTGGCTTTGACCTTTTATGTTGCTGAGTTTTATACATCTATTTTCTCACCTGCCATATCCTAGGGGGCTTGGAGTACCCATAATACAGTGAGCCCACCTTCCTGGTCCCCAGACATTTCAGAAGGTCGGGAACTTTTTAAACCCAGGCAGCTTCCTGGCAGTGCCATTTGGAGCATCAAAGTGGTAAATAAAACTGCATTTACATTCATGTATCATTTCTTTCTGGTTTTATCCGAGTAGAAGTTCAGAATTGAGCCTTTCTTTTCTAACTGGTTCAGCTTTCAGAGCCACGTCTTTAACCTAAAAATTTTAATAATGAAGAAATAACTTGCTTGCACTTAAAAATATGAATTAGGAGGAAATTAAATTGTAATTTTGCATCTGCCATTTTAAGTGTAAATTTTTAATACTCTTTTCCATGGTTTCTTCCTTTTATGTTGTAATTAGCAGTATGGGGGAAATCCTTGTCACAGAGGCTATGAAGGAATTAGTTACTGGTCATTTTTCGTGACACCATAAAATTTTGCTGCTTGCCAAAGAAAAACTACACTAAGCTATTAATTCAATAGTGGAGAAGAAATACCAGAGTTGTTGCAGATTTCATTGGCTGTGTTAACCTCAAAATTATAGGGCCTTTTCCATGTCATTAGGTGACTCCCTAGTTCTTGAAGTAAGTTTAGTCTGATGCATTTTGAAGGGTAAAAATTTAATTTGAAAATGGTTAATCATCTGAAAAGTTGAACTATTTTTCAGATTAGAAAACACAGTTTTCCTTTATCTTCTACATTTGATGTAATTCTGGTATAAGGATATTTAATTTAGATAAATCAAGGATTTCAAAGGAGTTGAAGATTCCACTTTGTAATTTTCTATCAGCATTGGAAGAATTATTTTTTTTAACTCATTCTGATATGCAAAGTGTTGAAAGTTTAAGTATTTGTTTTAAAAGTTTAAATGATGACTTGTTTGACAATTTTGCAGCAAATACCACCAAATTTCACTGGTGTCATTGGATGTTAGGGAAAAATAAATTGTGAGATTATTATAATCTTCATTTAATCTTTGACTTAAGTTTTAAAAATTGTTTCATACCTACTGACAAAAGAACAAGAAGAAACTATCCAAGTTAGTCCTACTACCCCTTGTTCAAAGAAGCTCAGATATCTAGAGGACAGCAGTTTAAGAGGACAAGAAGGGGCAGTTTGAAAATTGAAAGGATTTATTAAAACTGAAGGAAGAAAGATTGTTCCTCCCCTTTTGTTCATATGTATGTGTCTTATGCTCACAATATAACCATTAATTATTGACTTGGAAACTGTTCTGCTAAATTGGTAATGAGTGCAGCATTTCAAACTGTGATTAGTGAGATCTGTTGAACACAAATACTGTTTTACTTGTTAGGGAAAAAAATAGCAAAGGATTTTCCTGAGTATTTTAATATTAAAAAATTATTTTTATTGATTTCAGAGAGAGGGAGAATTATTGATTGGCTGCCTCCTACTGGGGATTGAGTCTGCAAACCAGACATGTGCCCTGATAGGGAATTAAACTGTGATCTCCTGGTTCATAGATTGATGCTCAACCACTGAGCCACACCAACCAGGCATAATTTTAAATATATACAAGGATATGTAAATTTCAGGTTTTTGAGGTAGTAAGAGATAAGACTGAGTATAAACAAGAAAAAGAAAACCACAACGAATAATCCTAGTATTTATTTGTTAAAATATCTGGGAATTTCACGTGTTTTCCCATAGAATTTTTTCTTGGGTTGAGTAAAAATTCAGATAAATTTTTTGTTTTAAGTAATTACTATCCAGATGATTCAAAGCAAGCCTTTTACACTTCCACCATTTTCCTATGTATAACTAAACTGCACTCTAAATACTATAGTAGAATGAGGCACTCATGTTCAGTTCAGTTCACACAGACAGCTATTGGATAATAAGAGAAGTTGACAGTTTTAATGGCTAGAAGAAATATTCTGTACTAGCAAAAATTAGCTTTCATGCAATGTGGCAGTTCAGATTAGTGGTTAAGAACCAGACTTGCTAGGTCTGTGGCTTTTGATAAGTAACTTCACCTTTCATTTCTCAGTGCACTGTATCTCTTAAATGGGGATAATAAAATAGGACTGACCTTTATAAGATTGTTGAGAGTAAAACATGCTAAAATAGTCCTAGTAAGTCTTGCAAACAGCTTAGCTCTTACTATGATTACTGAGAGACCAGGTAGCCAGAGTCGCTCCTTATACTTTCTGTATATTGATTACAAGTGTTGCACATGGAGATACTTGGGTGGGCTGTGGATGTTCTAGCCATCTGGAATGCAGAGTTAGGCAATGGGAAAATAAAGCCAGGGTTTGTGGATTTAGGGCATTTGTAACTGACAAACCTGAAGTTTGACCCTGAGGTTGTAGACACTTTATGTTTTTAAATTGCAGAATACATATTAAAAGATACAAATAATAACACTGATATATCAGTATTTATCTGATCGAAATAAAAGAAAGAAGCAACTATATGTGTAACATTTTAAAAAAGCTGTTTTGCCTCCCACTCAGTTTTTTTAATTCTTTAGGGCGTGAGCAGAATGCTGACCTTTCCTTACCTGTTGTGTAGGGCCGTGGGTCGGGGTTCCCAGGAAAGCGGAGACCTCGAGGTGCAGGCCTGTCGGGCCGTGGCGGCAGAGGCAGGTCCAAATTGAAAAGTGGAATGGGGACAGTTGTGCTACCCGGGGTAAGGTTCTCCTCCTTTCCCTTCCTTGTAACCCTTAACACATCGACTGGTCTTAGTCATCTCCTGGATAGCAATTACGTAGATGTTAAGAGCCACATAAATGGGCTAACATTGTTATTTTACTTTGTTTTTGCTTAAACACTTCTGGTCAGGCTTGCTACTTTCTAATCCTTTTTCTTTTTTCTTGCCTTCTTTTTTGATACTGTTCTTTCTATGCTAACCCGCCTCCCAAATCCAAATTGGCTATTTTCTTTATTATTTAAAAAAGGGCAAACTCCTTACATATTCTTGTTTACTTGAAAAAATTCTGTTGTCATTTTAAGTTTTGGTTGTAGCTGTTCTCGGTGTTATATAAAAAGATTTACAGAAGAAATGAGAGATGTTGCAGGTTAGAACAGACTCTAACATGTGGAGGATTTTATGACTACTTTGACATTTTAAGATTGATAAATATTTGTTTGTTGACACTTGATGAGGCTTCAGTTAAATGTATATTGAAAAAAAAAAAACAGCAACTATTTGGCTGGTAATATTGCCTGCAGTAACTATTCCCTAAAATCCTGTTTTTCAAATTCTAATTGTCATTTTAAGTTCAGGTGTCAGGTGGGATTGTTTAACTTTACTGCCAAAGGAGTAAAGAAACATGGTTCTGGTCCTGTTTTTACAAAGCAAACTCATTTCTTTTTATAATTGTGTCTTGTAAAGATGAAATGTTTTAAATTAACAAAGTCCAATATATTTTATTCTATGGATTGTGCTTTTAGTGTCTGAGAAATATTAGTATGACTCAAGTTAGAAATGTATTCAGTGTTTTCTTATAACTTTTTTTTTTAATGTATTTTATTGATTTTTTGCAGAGAGGAAGGGAGAGGGAGAGAGAGTTAGAAACATCGATGAGAGAAACATCAATCATCTGCCTCCTGTTTGCCCTCTACTGGGGATGTGCCCGCAACCAAGGTACATGCCCTTGATCAGAATCGATACTGGGACCTTTCAGTCTGCAGGCCGATGCTCTATGCACTCAGCCAAACAGGTCAGGGCTCTTATAGCAGTTTTATGAATTAGATTTTGCATTTAGTTCTGTGATCCAATTTGAGTTAATTTTTATGGCTCGTAATGAGTATGGATCAAAGTTTATTTTTTGGCATACTGAATACCCAGTTGTTTTAGTGCCATTTTCTGAATTGCCTTTATATCATTCTTGAAAATTAGTTCACTGTATATTTGTGGATCTAATTTTGGAATCTCTAAATTTACTCTGTCTTTAGGCAATCCAATACTGGGCTGTTTTGATTACTTCTACTTTATAACTACTCTTGAAATTAGACATCATTAGTCTTCTAATATTCTATTTTTTCAAAGTTGTTTTGACTACTCTAAATCCTTCATATTTTTTATGAATTATAGAATTAGCTTGTCAATTTCTACAAATAAATCTGATGGGATCTTGGTTGGGTTTGCATTCAAAGAACAGATCAGCGTAAGGGAAATTGACATTTTAACCATATTGAGCCTTTTAACTCATGTACTTTATGTATCTCTCCGTTTTTTAGGTCTTAAATTTCTCTTCATTGCTATTATTTAGTTTTTAACATATAGGTTTCTCATTTTCAGATTCATGTGAAGTCTACATTTTTTATGCTAATGTAAATGGTAGTATTATCTCAATTTCATATTGTGGTTGTTACTATCTGGAGACAATATTTATTTTTACATACTGATTTTGTATCCTACAACCTTAAATAAAACTCCCTTATTGCTTCTAGTTGCATATTTGTGGAATTCATTTGTAGATTTTGTGCATATACAATTATGTCTGCAAATAAAGTTATGTCATTTTTAAAAATATATATTTTACTGATTTTTTACAGAGAGGAAGGGAGAGGGATACAGATTTAGAAACATTGATGAGAGAGAAACATTGATCAGCTGTCTCCTACACTCTCCCCCATTGGGTATGTGCCCGCAACCACGGTACATGCCCTTGAGGGGAATAGAACATGGGATCCTTGAGTCCACTGGCCAACGCTCTATCCACTGAGCCAAATCAGTCAGAGCAAAGTTTTATGTCATTTCATTTTTATTCTTTATTACATATGCTGTTACCTTTTGTGTAGATGGGATGAAATCAGGTCATTTTTTTTTTTTTTTAATCTTGGGGAGTTAGCATTTAATCTTTTGTCATAACATATGGTGTTAGGTCTAGTTTTCTTAATAGACATCCTAAATCAGTTTGAGGAAGCTACTATCTATCCACAATTTGTTGAGTTTTTTTGTGTTTTTATTTTAATTGGAAGTGGATGTTGGATTCTTCAAATGCCTTTTCTGCATTTTTACAAATAATCCTGTGGCTTATTTGCTGATAATGCTGAATTGCATCAATTGGATTTTTGTGTGCTAAAGCTATCTTGTGTTCCTGGGATAAACACTACTTGGTCATGATATTTTATCTTTCTTGCTTTTTCTAGGTGTCTGCTGCTGATATTTCATCGAATAAGGATGAAGAGGAAAACTCCATGCACAATACGGTTGTGCTGTTTTCTAGTAGCGACAAGTTCACTTTGCATCAGGTTTGAACTTTGCTATTTCCAGTTATCTGCTTCTGAATCCTCCTTGCCCATTTCCACTTTATCTCATGTCCACTGAAGTCATCTGATATATAGCTTTAGTGCTAGCTAGCTAAGAATTATACTATAAAGTTCTAAAATTTTAATGCATTCTTATGTTCATGTGTACTTAATTTCAGGATATGTGCGTAGTTTGTGGCAGTTTTGGCCAAGGAGCAGAGGGAAGATTGCTGGCCTGTTCTCAGTGTGGACAGTGTTACCATCCGTACTGTGTCAGTATTAAGGTAAATATGCTAGCATTTAAGTGACCTAACCAAAGTGCAGTTAACATTTTATTTGATTTGGATAGTGTACTGCTTCGGATTCTTATAATTAATCAATATTGTCAGGATAATTGTACGTATGGATCAATACTTTATAAATTCTTTCAATATTGCCTTTCAAGTGTTAACCTGAAGAAATTGACTCTATAAATCTATTGTCTTTGAATTGTAGTGATTATCCTGCTATTGTCTTGAAAAAGTAATTTTTATTTTAAAATGTGCTTTTAGAAAAATATTATTTCTAAGACATCAGGTTTAGTTGATGCATTCTGTTTATTGATTATAAAAGTTGAAAGCATCTAAAATAGTTAGTAAAGTATTAGTCCTCCTGGGTATCTCCCCTCAACCCCAACCATGTACAGAGTGTATCTGTTAGGCTTCTTGGATCAGTAGATTGATATTTTTTAATCAGTTTGGGTCAATTTTAGCCATTTTTCTTCAAAAAGCTTTTATGTTTCCTTCCCGTTTTTAGAATTTCCGGTGTGTGTAAAATTGCATATTTCCCCCAGATTACTGACACTGTTGTTTTTTTCTCCAGTTTTTCTCTGTGCTTTAGTTTGTATAGTTTCTATTACATTTTCCAAAAACTCAGCATTGTTAGGAAGTGTATAATCTATTTAAAGCCCATCCAGTGGATTTTTCGGAGAATTGTGTTCTTTAATCTCAGCTCCATTTTATAGTTTATTATTTTGTAGTTAAAATTTTTTTCTTCAAGTCTTTGTATATATTTAACTGGCATTTCTCATTGTATTAACTAATTGTTCTGCTCATTGATAGATGTTCTGCTTTTAGAGCATGAAGTAATTTTTGATTGAATGTGGACGTTGTGAATTAAAATAGTATATTGTAGGGAGTCTGGATTTTGTTTCTTTAAATTGTATTTAGTTTTTGTTGAAGTTACTTGTGGATAAATTTAAAACTTTTGAAGCTTCTTTTTTAAGTTTTCTGGTGTTATGCTAGAGAACCTTCATAATGAAGTGTGCAATCTTAAACGTTTTGGTTTTAGCACCATTAACACTCTTAAAAATTACCATAGAGTTTTTGTTTAGGAGGATAATAACTTGAATATTTTATTTTAGCAATTAACTGGGAATTTTGTAAAACACAAAATTATATAGGCACAGCTTGGATGGTGTCATTGTTATGCTGTTGTGCACATCATGCAGTTTCTATAAAGCATCACTGAGTGGATTAATATGAAAAAAGACAAAGTCTTAGTATAATTATGAAAATAGTTCTGACTCCCAGACCCACTGGGGTTCCCCAAATGACACTTTTGCGATGGCCGTGGTAGTGCTAATTTATTCTTCCTTGCCACTTGGTCATTTCTTCCCCTCCCCTCCCATTCACCACTATTTAAGTTCCACATGTTTTCCAACATTGTGTGGGCTCTGTTAATGCTCAGCTTACACATTCCCATGAGCTGTTGCCCTGGTCTTGGGGCTCTGATTGGCTTCATAGATGTCTTCAGCAAAAGGCCTCAGGGAAATGCTGTGTAGACTGCTCCTTTCTGTCCAGTCCTTTGTCCCGCAATTGCCTCAGCCTCCCTGAGCTCCAACATGTGTGCTAAGCTTGGTGAGACCATTATATTCTACTGGGTTTTTACTTCCCTTGGAAGCACCCTGGAAAATGTCTACAAGCAGAATATCATAGGTTTCACCTCACTTATCCTACTCCCCTCAGAAACCACAGTCCTAGACTGCATTTTGTCCAGTATCTGAAAATGAGTGCTTCATACATTTTGTCCAGTTTTTTAGTATTTTATGATGGGAGCAAGGTCTCATCCTAGTTACCTTACTGTAGTTGAAGCAGATATGCATCATAGACTATAAAACACATGTAGCCAAGACCGGTTTGGCTCAGTGGATAGAGCGTCTGCCTGCGGACTGAAGGGTCCCAGGTTCGATTCTGGTCGGGGGCATGTACCTTGCTTGCGGGCACGTCTCCAGTGTGGGGTATGTAGGAGGTGGCTGATCGATGTCTCTCTCTCATCGATGTTTCTGACTTTGTATCCCTCTTCCTTCCTCTCTGTGAAAAATCAATAAAATATATTTAAAAATCAAACACATGCATCATGCCATTAGACATGCTGGGTACCCTGCACGATATCATACCTGAAAGAGCTTTTAGAAATGAACTCTAGACCAGATAGGAGACCCCTGGAATCTGAACTAAGGGGATTTGGTAGAGTGGAGGCTGTTCACATGTTGAAATATTGCAGAGAGGTCCAGTACACATTAACATGTCACCTACATTTGGGAGTCAGGAGATCTTAACTGGTTTGAGCATTTTCAGTGGTGATGGGCATAGCAATCAGATTTAGTGTGCTGGAGAGTGACTATAAACTGAGTAATTTGAGAGTTTGGCTGTAAAGGACTGCAGCATAGTTGTCTGTGAAAGAGGAGAACTTAGTAGGAGTGAAGATATAATATAAAAAACTTTTTCTACCACTAAGTACCTTGGGTCTATCTTCAACGTTGTCTTTCTTCTGCACCAGGGATTGGTAAACCGTGGCACACAGGCCAAATCTGGCCCACCAACTGCTTCTGTAAATGAAGTTCCATTGGAATGCAGACATGCTTTTGTTTATACCTGTCTGTAGTTGGCTTCTCACTGCAGTGGCACAGTTGTGGAGTTCAGCAGGCCACATGCCCTATGAAGTCTAGAATATCCACTGTCTGACCTTTACAGAAATTTGTTGGCCACTCCTCTAAGCCATCTTTCCTCCATTTGGTAAATAAGATAATCTAAGACTCATTTACATGAATCAGTAGACTAATCAAAGTAATGAATACACATGCTTAAAAGTATCAAATGGCTTTAAACGCCTCACAGTGACTGGCCTGCAATGACTAACCCATCCCTTCTTGCTCCAGCTCCACTACTGAATCCTGTTCTCCACAGATGGATACTTCCAATCTGCTGGTCTTGGTAGTGAATGAAATCTATAGCTTTAAATTGAATGCTGGTGCTGCTGCTTTATCTGAGTTAGATCCTGTGACTTTCTGCTGTGAATGAAATGAATGCTAACTTAGCTTTTAAAATGTACTCCTTGCCTTCTCCCGGCATCCCCCAGTGTAGTTCTTTTACTGCATTTAGTTAATAAACAGTTTTGGCTATGATTCAGTAATATACCGTGCTTTCTTTTGTTTTTCATGGAGTTTTTAACAGCAAGAAGAAAATGCAAGAATTCATGATTTCCTATCAGCTTGTGTTAACGTTTGTTTTTACCTGCTATAGAAGCTAAATCATATCTGATTATTTTGGCAAGTACCTGCTTTTCTGGGAAGAGTGTGGCCCCTCCCTGCACACTCCTGTTCCAATTTAGGCCTTGTTCAACTGTCATCCTTAAGCTTTTCTTCATTGGGGGTCATTGCTTTCTGAAGCCCATATCTTCCCTTTTCTTGGTACACACACTCATTTTGTTTCTCATACCTTTAAGTAACTTCATTAGTGGGTTATTTGGGAGCTGAATTTTGAGTCCTTGGATGCCTGAAAGTTATTCTACTTTCACATTTGATTACTGGTTTACTTGGGTAAGAATTGTACCTTGTAAAGTATTTTCCCATAGAATGAAAGTTACCAACTTTGGCTGCTGAAATAAAGTTAAATGGCATTAAAAAAATATGGTTATTTATTGATTTCAGAGAGAGGAAGGGAAAGGGATAGAGATATAGGAACATCAATGATGAGAAAGAATCATCAATTGGCTGTCTTCTGCATACCCTTTACTGGGGATCGAGGATGTGATTGGGCATGTGCCCTGACTGAATCAAACTGTGACCTCCTGGTTTATAGATGGACTTTCAACCACTGAACCACTCCGACTGGGCAAGTCTGATGCCATTTTGATAGTTGTTCCTTTATTTAACTTATTTTTCTCTTAAGTAGCTTTAGACTTTCTTATTCCTTGTGATCTGAGTTTTATTGTCTTGATTGCTTGCTATTTCATTATAATAACTCAGGCCCTTTGTGATTCTTTTTGTCAACAGACTCTGGGCTTTAAATTGATTCTGAATTCTTACTATTGCATGGTGTGACTGCTTTGAGGAATTTTTCAGAAGTATAGGGATTCAAAAACTTTTCTAGAGATTCTCAAAGTTACTTGAGAGAATAAATAGAGGAGTAAATGTGAACTTCAAAAGTTGTAGTCCTCTAAGATCATAAAATGTTCTGAGCCCTATGAAAATCAAGGTCCCTGAGTCTAGCTCTCTCTTACTATAAACCTAACCCTAACTCTAATCATAGCACTAACTTTCTTCCTAATTTGAACTCTAACCCTAACCCTAGCCCTCACCCTTATCCTGACCCGAGTCCCAGCCCTAACCCAAACCCTAACCTGTCATATCAGCTGTATGTAATTAACTTTGGAAGGTATCTGAGCCCTATGAAAATCAAGGTTTAAGGTTTGACTAAACTTCTTTAAAAAACCCCCTCTAATTAATTTACACTAAATTGTAAATGTAACTGGTATCCAACTCACTTCGCAGGTGTGACCAAGATTTCCCAGTGACTGAACAGTTTCCTTCAGATATGAAAGCTCTTTGAACATGTATTCCAATTGTTTGAGGCACCTTCCTAAGTATTTCCCTAGTCTTTCATTGTGTATACTCAAGCTTTGATTCTATTTGTCCAGTGATTCCAGCTCCTTTCTAGTGAATTTCACCTGTTTCTACAGCGTTTTGCCTAATAGGCCAGCTCTTCAACTATATATTATTACTCCTCTAAACACTAGTTTGACTATCATTTTAATTTCTAGGAGTTATGAATACTTTTGGAGTTAGCAAAATGAACTTAAGTTTCCCCAACATTCTTCTTAAAAGAATGTTGCATTTTTATTTTGACTAATACTGCAAGTGCCTTTGCAATGTACACGTATTTCAGAAGCATGAATTCATGAAATGTCACAGTGGAAACTATGTCGATACATTTTAAGTCCTATTCTATATAATAAAGAGCTAAATGCAAATGGTCATCATGCTCTCGTATCATCGCCCCCATGGCTCAGATGCTCATCACAGGGGAGAAAGGAATGGGGACCAGCCAGGCACAAATGAGCTCGTGCAAGAGAAATGGGGACTAGCCAGACTGCAGCCCAGGAGAAGGACAAGCTGTCCACCCCGCAGTCCCAGGTGCCAGAGGCTGTGCCTGTACCTGTGGTCCGGGAGAGGGACAAGCCACCACCCTGTGGCCCTGCGTGCCAGCGCCTGTGTCCTGGGAGAGGGAAAAGCTGCCTGCCCTATAGCCCCAGGTGCTTGTGGCTGCTCCTGCAACCTGGGCGAAGCCAACCACCTATGGTCCCCTGCAGCTGCAGCTGGCCTTGGCAAAGCTGATCTGGGTCCTGGGTGCCTGTGGCTGGCCAGAGGGATGAAAGCCCGGAGTCCCAGGTGCCTGTGACCAGCCAGAGGAGGGAATCCTGGGTTATGGGTGAGGCAGAGATAGTTAGGGGCAATTAGGCTGGTAGGGGAGCGGTTAGGGGCAAGCAGGCAGGCAGAGGTAGTTAGGGGAGGTCAGGCAGGCAGTCAGGCAAGTGGTTAGGAGCCAGCAGTCCCAGATTGCTAGAGGCAGTCAGACATCCCCTGAGGGGTCCCATATTGGAGAGGTTACAGGCCGGGCTGAGGGCTCCCCCCTTCCTACTCCTAGCACGAATGTCATGCACCGGGCCTCCAGTATTAACAATAAGGGGACAGTTTACTTGATTTCTGTAAAATCTAGTCACTACATCTGTAAAATGGTCATAAAAGCCACTGTACAGGGTAGTTATATAGATGGAAAAAAGCATTAAGATATTAAAATACTTATTGCTTTATTTTGTTCTTTTTAGTCGGAGGACTCCTCAAAGTATATGAATGTGTCCACCTCCATGTTGGGCAACCGCTGGTATTCATTAAATGTTAGTTTTGCTTGTCTTCTGCTTTTAGGTACATAAGCACCATGTGTATTTGGTCATGCACATTGTGTAGGTTATGTATAAACCACGTGGCGACTGTTTCTTTTCTAGATCACTAAAGTGGTTCTCAGCAAAGGTTGGCGATGCCTTGAGTGCACTGTGTGTGAGGCCTGCGGGAAGGCCACAGACCCAGGGAGACTCTTGCTGTGCGATGACTGTGACATCAGTTACCACACCTACTGCCTGGACCCTCCCTTGCAGACGGTTCCCAAAGGAGGCTGGAAGTGTAAATGGTATTCTAGGGTTTATGCTACTTCAGCTTTTAAAAATAAGCCGTGTCTTCCTAATTGCATGATACTTGCTTGCCATGATAGCTATCACTAATCAAATTTTTCAAATACACATTGAATAATTTCTGTCAATTCTGTTCATGTGTAGCTTCTTGAATTACAGTAACTGAATAAGTAAATTTGCGACTTGTGGTGGGGGTTGGCTTTCAGGTGTGTTTGGTGCAGGCACTGTGGAGCCACGTCTGCAGGTCTGAGGTGTGAGTGGCAGAACAACTACACTCAGTGTGCCCCCTGTGCAAGCCTGTCTTCCTGCCCCATCTGCTACCGGAACTATCGGGAGGAAGACCTCATTCTGCAGTGCCGACAGTGTGATAGGTATTGTGCTGGCGGTTCCCCCAATTCTTTCCTACCCCCACCATCGTTTGCAAGCTTTTCTCTCATAAATGTTGTAAAAGGAAATTAGAAAATAACTTTTTTAAATTAAGAAACAACACCTTTGCTTTCCAGATTTTTAACAAGCTAGAAACCCACAGAAGTTTCCAGTTTGTCTTCTTAGTTCCAGAATAAAGATTTTAAGTTACTAGTAGCGCTTTTTGAGTTTGATAAATCCCTTGAAAATAGATGCAGCCAAATTATTGCCTGCATGTATACATTTTTCTCGGATAGTTTCTGAATGTTAGATTTTACAAAGGACCTCACACATTTTGTTTTCTTTAAGCCACCTTTTCTTTTTCTTTTTTAATTTATTTTTTAAAAAATATATTTTATTGATTTTTTTACAGAGAGGAAGGGAGAGGGATAGAGAGTTAGAAACATTGATGAGAGAGAAACATTGGTCAGCTGCCTTCTGCACGCCCCCTACTGGGGATGTGCCCGCAACCAAGGTACATGCCCTTGACCAGAATCGAACCTGGGATCCTTTAGTCTGCAGGCCGATGCTCCATCTGCTGAGCCAAACCGGTTTCAGCAAGCCACCTTTTCTTAACGCTCTAGACAGTAAGTGTCTATGTGCTCTCCCTCTGTGATCAGTGTGCAGCTTCAAAATCAAGACTGTTGTCTTGTGTTTTTTTAAATATATTTTATTGATTTTTCACAGAGAGGAAGGGAAAGGGATAGAAAGCCAGAAATACTGATGAGAGATCGATCAGCTGCCTCCTGCACGCCCCCTACTGGGGATGTGCCTGCAAGTAACGTACATGTCCTTGACCGGAATCAAACTTGGGACTCTTCAGTCTGCAGGCCTACGCTCTATCCACTGAGCCAAACCAGTTTCGGCTGTTGTCTTGTTTTTAATGGTACACTCTGCTCTGTGAGCAGTTAACCCTATATGTGATATTAGTAGTATTTCATTAGCACTGCAAGATTCTCAGGACTCTGCCCACAATTCCTTGTTCCAAGGCAAGACAGCTCCTTTTATTTCTTAGCTACTGTTCAGCTTCATCTGCATGATCTGTGTATATTCCACACAGTAGGTGCCCCAAGTGAAACACACAAACACACTCACTCACTCTACAGTTTGCAGTCTCTGAATTTCCATGCACTTCCTTGTCCCAACAAACTTCCCAGATCTTTAGGGTATGACTGTCAAACTGTTATCCCTTCCTAGTACTTGATTTCATTACTTTTTCTTTCCTTCTTCTCAGCTTTGAAAATGTTTGTGGTCAGTAGAGAAGGTTAGGAGGAAAGCGTAACTTTGATCTAGACGGGGAACATTTGAAGATTCAGGATTTGAAGTGTGGAGACTGTCAACTCCGATTTTTAAAAGAAAACCATTCTTAGTATATTTCCTTTTTTTAAAGTGTATAAATATGGTCTTTTTAGATGGATGCATGCAATTTGTCAAAACTTAAATACTGAAGAGGAAGTGGAAAATGTGGCAGACACTGGTTTTGACTGTAGCATCTGCAGACCCTATATGCTGACATCAAATGGTAAGAGAATGGTTTAGACAGCAAGTCTGCTTGGCTACAACCCTGTGCTTTGCTGTTCAGAACCATAAGTGTTGACACTAATTCTGTTTTCTTTTTGCAAAACTATGTTCTAACAAATATTTTATAAAAATTAAGTTATTTTTGTTGTAAATAATTCGTATCTTCCCAAATTACTATATTAAAACAATTTGCTTCCATAAAGTAAAATAAGCATATATTTTAACTATAAAATGTAATTTTGCTTTTAAAACTTATAACCTTGTGGTTGTTCACAGTATATAGAAATCCCAGTACTTTGGTTCTTTATCTTTACCAGGTTTTTCTTCTTATGTGTGCATTTTCTTCATCTGCTTGTTTCATTAATTTTAATTTTAATTTTTTTGTTAATCCTCACCAGAGGATATTTCTTTACATTGCTTTTCAGAGACAGAGAAGTGGAAGGGAGGAACAGAGGGAGGAGAGAGAAAAACATTGATGTGAGAGAGAGACATCAAGTTGTTGCCTCCATGCACATGCCCAAAAGGGGCGGGGAGTGAACCTGAGACCCAGGTACATGCCCTTGACCAGGAATCAAACCAGTGACCATTCAGTGTGCAGGCCAATGCTCTAACCACTGGACAACTTCTGCCAGGGCTCAACAGCTTGTTTTAAAGATAACTTTTAAATACTTTAATTTTCATGCATTTATTTTAGTAAAATGGTTACAGAAGTAGAAATTTTAGTATTGTTAATCTTTGAATATATTTCACCTTTTCCAAAAAGAAAATCTCATGACTTTCTCTCTCTCTTCAGTGCCTTCCTCGGACTGCTGTGACTCTTCACTTGTAGCACAGATCATCACAAAAGTGAAGGAACTAGGTAAAGTCTGAATGCTTTATTTGGCTGTTGTTTTACAAAAGATATAAATGCATAATTATTTAACTGACTTGCCACATATACATAAAATCTACATTTCATATGGGTGCTAGTCTAAATTCCCTAATGTTGATAATCATTTCTCTTTTTAAAAATTTTTTAAAATATATTTTTATTGATTTCAGGGAGGAAATTATAGGGAAAGAGAGATAGAAACATCAATGATGAGAGAGAACCATTAATTAGCTGCCTCCTGCCTGCCCTTTACTGTGGATCGAGCTCACAATTTGGGCATGTGCCCTGTCTGGGAATCGAACCATGACCTCATGGTTTATAGGTTGATGCTCAACCACTAAGTCCCCATGGTCGGGCAGTAATAATTTATGTAATTGATACATAAGTGCTCATCTTACTAGCTTTAGTGGGACAGTAGTCCTATAAATCAGTTGCAATGAAATAACATTTAAGTCCATATTTGCTGTTTTTATTGATATATTATCTGCTCAGTTATCAGCAGAAAATAAGACCTAGTTAACAGATTCCTTCTGCATTAACTCTATTGCTATATTTTTTCTGTACTAGGTCAGCCTAGAATGGTGATTAATATACTTTTATGAAGCTCTCATTCTTTTGTGTACTTCATTTGCTATCACGAGTATAAAATATTTGGATAGTTCAGAAATTGTCCTAATGAATGGCAATTTTGTGGGTTTAAAAAATATTTCAAGATTTTTCCTTATTTATATCTCTCCCTGTAAGTGATTATATTGATATTTTGCTTTCCAGATGGGTTTTTGCAGTATTCTTGTTTCTCTTGTATGATTGGTCCTCATCTTTTAGTCTGATGGATTTCTCAGGAAAAGACTCACACCTAGAGGCTGAAGCTTCATTTTGGCTTCCTTGCTTTCTTTCTAAATCCTTACATTGATTCACGAACAAAGAAATGCTGGGAAGATAGAAACGGATAGGGAAAAACAAACATTGAAATGAGATCAAAACATCGATTGGCTGCCCCCTGCAGTGCCCACTACTGGAGATTGAGCCCAAAACCCAAACATGTGCCCTGATTGGGAATTGAACCAGCAACTTTTTTGTGCATGAGATGATGCCCAACCAACTGAGCCACATCAGATAGGGCCAGGAAAATCATTTGAAAAAAAAGACATAGCTGGTTTGGGCTCAATGGATAGGGCATTAGCCTTCAGACTGAATGGTCTCAAGTTCGATTCCGGCCCAGGGCACATGCCCAGGTTGTGGGTTCGATCCCCAGTAGGAGGCATGCAGGAGGCAGCCAATCAGTGATTCTCTCATCATTGATGTCTCTCTCTCCCTCTCTCTTCCTCTCTGAAATCAATAAAGAAACTTGCCATCTTTTCTGCTATAACTTGAAGTTTTGCCAGTTACTTTTTTATTTATTAATCCTCACTCAGGGAATGAGGATTTTTTTTCATTGATTTTTAGAAAGAGTGGAAAGGAAGTGGAGAGTGGGGGGAAATATCGAGTGAGAGGACACATCGATTGGTTGCCTCCTGCTCAAGCCCTGACTGTGGCTGGGAATTGAACCTTCATGCTCTTGATCAGGAATTTTGAACCCATGACCCTTTGGTCTGGAAGCTGATGCTCTAACCACTGAACAAACTGGCCAAGGCAGTAACTCTTTTAATTAAGTACTCTTAGCTAATTATTCATCCATTTAATAGATAATTACTCTGTACAAGTCACATTGGGTATTTCCTATCCACCTTTTTTGTTATTGTTAATCCTCACCCGAGGATATTTTTTATATTGATTTTTAGGGACAGTGGAAGAGAGAGGGAAAGATGGAGGTAAACATTGATGTGAGAGAGACACATCAGTTGGTTGCCTCCTGCACCATCCCCAACCAGGGCCTGGGACAGGGAGGAGCCTACAACCAAGGTATGTTCTCTTGACCAGAGTCGAACCTGGGACTCTTCGGTCGGCAGGCCAAAGCTCTATCCACTAAACCCGAAGTTGGTAAACTGCGGCTTGAGAGCCACATGAGGCTCCTTGGCCCATTGAGTGTGGCTCTTCCACAAAATATCACGGCCGGGTGAGTCTATTTTGAAGAAGTGGCATTTGAAGAAGTTTAAGTTTAAAAAATTTGGCTCTCAAAAGAAATTTCAATCGTTGTACTGTTGATATTTGGCTCTGTTGACTAATGAGTTTGCCGACCACTATACTAAGCCAAACTGGCTAGGGTCGTCTTTTGTATCTTGTATTATCAATCAGAATTAAAGCCAGAGTTTTAATTTGTATCCTTGGATATTACAATTTTAGATCCACCCAAGACCTACACCCAGGATGGTGTGTGCTTGACTGAATCAGGGTTGACTCAGTTACAGAGTCTCATAGCTACAGCTCCCAGAAGAAAGCGGTCAAAACCAAAGTTGAAATTGAAGATTATAAATCAGAACAGCGTGGCCGTCCTGCAGACCCCTCCAGACATCCAATCTGAGCATTCACGCGATGGAGAATTGGATGATAGTCGAGGTAATAATAACTTATTTTTTGTGTAGTATGTTTGCAAGAATTAAAGTAGATAAAATAGCCAAATATTTAAAGAATGACTTCTTTAAAAGTAAATCCCACTGATTCAGATAACCCTGGATATGACACTTGATCTTTCCAAGTAAGTGGTCTTACTGCTCAGGCCTTTGCAGGTTCCCTCCCTTTTCATGTGTCCTTTAGCACAGAGCTTCAGGACCTCGCAAAGCATCGTGTGTGGAGGATCATGAGTAGGAAAGTTCAGAGGGCAGCATAAACCTTCTTGAGGCTGTAAGCGTGGGCACCATGGTTACGTTAAAGGAAAATGTGATCATCTTATTCTAGAAATGGAAACACCATTCTTAATCTTTAAGTATACATTTATAAATAATTTTCCTAATCTAATGTCAAGATTTTTTGCCCAGCCGGCATGGCTCAGTGGTTGAGCATCAGACTATGAACCAGTAGTTCACGGTTCAGTTCCAGTTCAGGGCATATGCCCGGGTTTCAGGCTGAATTCCTAGTAGGGGGCGTGTAGGAGAGGCAAGGCAACTGGTCAGTAATTCTCTCTCATCATTGATGTTTCTCTCACACACACATCCGTCCTTTCTGAAGTAAGTAATATATTTTTAAAGAAAATACTTTTTTAGGTGAATTCTTGAGATGACAATATAATTTGAATAGTATTAAATTCAATATAAGTTATATTTTTGCTTATGTTTGAAGTAGATGACCACAGGCTTTCTTATTTTTAGGGTGGTAATATCTTTTCTGCTGATTGAGAAATAAAGTAATTATATTTGTTTTACAACATCTCGTCACTGAACAGTACTTATTTGAAAGTACTTATTTGAAAGCCTCGTGTGTGCTAGATGTCGGAAGTCATATCAATGAACAGAACAGATAAAATTCTCCTCTTGTGGAACTTACATTTTAATGTTAAGAAGGAAGACTGTTGAAATATATAATAATAAGTTAATTATACTGTGTTTGGCAACTGCTATGGAAAAAATAGAGTAAGTGGAAGTAGGGGTACATAGGGAGGGGTGCAGGATCAGGTGAATGGAGAGCAGTGTTTGAGCACAGCATTTGAAGGGTTGAGTGAGTGAGCCACTGCAGGCAAAGGCTCTGAGCAGGAGTGCTCAGCATGTGTCAGGAGTGTGGTGGAGACTAGTTGCATCTCCTGACATATTGCCTTAAGTTGCATGAGTTCTATGACCAACTTGGGACTTCTTCATCTCTCCTACACCTTTCATATCCTGGGATGCATGGAGCCGGGCTTGGCAGTCGCTTTGCTTTGTGTTTCCTCTTACATAGCAATCATGTATTTGGTAGGTTTCCCCAATTTTCATTGAATATTTTATTCTTTCCAGAAGGAGAACTTATGGACTGTGATGGAAAGTCAGAATCTAGTCCTGAACGGGAAGCCGTGGATGGTGAAGCCAAGGGTGTGGAAGGAACAGAGGGTGTCAGAAAGAGGAAGCGGAAACCATACAGACCAGGTATGAGCCATGCTGCATGCTCTGATCCCAAACTCAGTTACATTAAGAAAAATAGAATGGCGTAAGGGGGGCTTTACTTATCCTATATAATAAAATCCTAATATGCTAAGTGTCCAGTCCATTCAACTAATCAAATCATAATATACTAATGATATACTGCTTGCTATGATGTGCACTGACCACCAGAGGCAGACACTCCACTCCTACCTGTAGGTTCGCTTGCTTCCGGGGTCTGGCTGATCAGGACTAAGCGAGACAGGTGGACTTGCCCTAGAGCTCTCCTGCAGTTCTTTTTCGACTGGCCAACCTCCCGCATCCCCTTCCCCTGGCCGGCCATAGCCACCCCAGCCAACCAGACCTCATCTGTGCACTAATTCATACACTGAGCCTTTAGTGAGGCTTATAAGTACACTTAAAAAAAATTGTTTTTTCTCTCTCTGCCTCACATGGAATTTGTCCATCCCTCTGAGTGGCCCATTAGGTCACAGAGTATGCTTTAGACTTTTGGGTCACATAACAAAAGCATTGACTGTGTGCTCGGTATTATTCCAAGCACTTTATATCTGTTCATTTATTTCATCCTTATATGTATGAGGAGGTACTGTACATTATCACTATTTTACCAGTGAGGAGTCAGAAAAGTTAAGTAAGTAGTGACCAGAACTTCAGAATCTGGCTCCAGATTCTAGACCTTTACCTATGGAGCATGTGTGTCTTGGCGTTTAAGGGTCTCACTGAGAAATGACTAGACACAGTACCCCTGAAATTATTTGGATTTTGTTTGCTTCATCTAGTGTATTATTGTCTCTTTTCTCCCTCAGCTAAGGGACCATTTACTGGTAAGTGATAATATGTTAGTTATAGATAAAGAATACTGGCATTGTGTAGAAGAGGAAAGGTGTGCAGTCTTGCTGTCCTCAAATGTCCTGTTTTGGTTGGTTAGTGATAAGGCTTTAACCTTTTTATTTGCTTATTTTCAGAACCTTGTAGTTTTGCATTAAAATTAGATTATTTAAATTAGCCCATGTTGAATCTGTACAGTGCTTCATTATGTAAGACTAAGCAATTTCACCCTACTTACTGCGAATGTATAGGGATAAATTAATTATTTATGAGGTTATACAATTTCTTTGGGGATAGGTATCGGTGGATTTATGGTACGGCAGAGAAGTCGGACCGGGCAAGGAAAAGCCAAAAGATCTGTCATCAGGAAAGATTCCTCGGGCTCTATTTCTGAGCAGTTACCTACCAGAGATGAAGGTATGGATTTTGTTTGTGTTGCCATTGCTCCTGGAAAGAGCTATCCTAAATAATGCTACAGTGTTATTACTGCTTATGATCAAAGGATTTGAGCACCTGTCCATTTCATACCAGTAATACAGAAATTAGGTTTGATAAGGAAATGATTTGAATCCAGTAGACTATATTACTTTGAGATTTTTAAAGTAAGTTTCTTTCTTACATCTGTTAAGTGTAGGTAGTGTAGAGACTGAATCACTTAGTTATGTATCAGGTATTTGAAGGCCTTTGCACAAGAGATCTTTCTCTGACTGCCTTAGCTGCTTGGCATGACGGTGGAAAGTTGTAGACTATGCAGTTGAAAATAATAATGTACCCAGTAATTTTTAACAAGATTGTATGTTTTAGAAATACATTTTCCCACTAATAATCTGTCATCTTCACGTAGAGAGTCAAGGAAAACTGAATCATTGCTTAAGCCATAGGATAAGAACTCATTCTGATAAAAACGTTGCAATCATGATGGTCATAATCTGTACACTTATATATTTTAAATGCCTGACATAGGATAGGGAAAGAAAAATTACTGTGTTCAGCCTGTGCTCCAACGCAGAGTTCTTGATTTTAAAGAAGTTTCTAATATGATTCAACATGACTGTAATTAGTCCTAATTAAGAAATATGACATGATTAATAAAACTATTTTTTGTGTTTTTGATCTTTTTACTCCTCTAATTTCAATTCTTTTAGTTCAATATTCTATTCCTTCACCTGTATCACCCATTGAGTTTTTATTTATTTGCATTTCACTCTTTTCTAAATTGCCTTTTTGATATTTCAGTAGTTTCTCATTCTAGTGTCAGCTAACATTCATTTCTGTGTGTATTTAATTAGCTTAGAATATCAGCTATCTGGTTCTACCCTGCATCTGCTGGCTCATCCTTCTGCCTCATTCACTGTGTTTATTATGTGAGATATGGGCCCACTTGCATGTATATTGATTTTACCGTATTGTGAGTTCATCTTGTTTGGAATATTCTTTGAACTTTCTGAGAACTGAATTGAAGGTGGGTTCTTTCAGAGACTATTTTTATTTGTCAATTCCAGGAGCATGAGGTGATACCACAAAGGACTTCTTTGCGCTAAGTTCTTAGATGAAGTGTTTGTTGGTTCACCTATGTTGTGTAAATTCAAGTTTCTTACACATTAGGGCTATATTGATTTATTTCTTTGTTAATTTCTGTGATTCTTGTTTTAACTTAATATTTGGTCTTTGAAGATTCATTTTCTGGCTAGATTACTAGTACATTAAAATTTTTTTTTAAATAAGTGTTTATCCACTTTTATAGTCTTTTTTAGAAGAGTCACTCTACCTATGTAGTCTGACAACAAAAGCGTCCACATTGATTTTCAGAAGGGAGGTGCCATTTGCCCTAAGAAGCAAAGGTGATGTCATAGTTGCTCACCTGCTTTAAGTAGCATATTTGTTCTTGGCTAATTTCATAGTCCAAATTTTGTTTAATTTCCGGTTCTGAGTTAAGATCAACTATTCATTACATATTGATAAGTATATTTCATAGTCATGTATTATCACAATGTGTATGTATTATAAATACCTAATTTGCAAGGACACACATTTCTAAAAAGACTTTGGTTGGATATTCCCAGTAAACTATGCACAGAGGTTATACTTCTTAAATTAATAGTGTACTAGTAGCCATTTCCCCAACTCATGAGCAACAGGCATTTTCCATTTTAACTATTTTTTTTTTTAACAAAATACTGAGATTCTAAAAACCAGCTGTGCTTTGCTAGCAGGGAAGTGCTCATTAAGAGATAGTAGGAATCATGCTGATACTGAATAGACATAAATTGATATTTTATAATGCTTAAAATGTACTTATATGGGTACACTTGCTTTGAGATACACTGTGAAAGGCTTGTTTGTCAGGTCATTCTGTTGTACACCTTAAACTTATACAGTGTTGCATGTCAATTGCACCTCAGAAGAAAAAGCTTGTCTGTTAAATGGAGCTGTGTATATTGGTAAGCTATACAATTACTTTCAGTGGATCTGCCTGGAAATTTAAATACTACGCATTCTTAAATGTGACTCCTGTTTTCAGGTTGGAGTGAGCAATTACCAGATACTCTTGTTGATGAATCTGTTTCTGTTACTGAAAACACTGAAAAAATAAAGAAGAGGTACCGGAAAAGGAAAAACAAGCTCGAGGAAACTTTCCCTGTCTACTTACAAGTAATATTTTGCTTCACATTATATTACATAGTTTGTTATTGAAAGAAGTGTAATGTATTGAGTTTTGAAATATAGGTTGTTTTGTTAAATTTTTTACTTGTCTGAGAAAAGCTCATTCTTGGTAAAGCAGCCACATCTCTATGCTATTCACGCCCAGGGCCTGTGGACATCTCCCTTCGCTAGTACATGTTATAGCAGCGATTATCAATCTTTTTCATCGCATGGCACACATAAACAAATTACCAAAATTCTGCCACACACCAAAAAAAAAATACATTTTTTCCCAACTGACAAAAAATAGTATAATTTAGATTCATTCACACTGGATGGTTATGTTATGTTGGCTGTTGTCATTTGATAGTCTAAGGGAAAAGAGGTCAGAGCCTCTGCCTAAATAATCAGGTGTGGCATGTTTTAAAACTTCTTGTAGTACATGGCTGAACATTGCTGAGTGACAATAATAATGTTGCCTGAATGAAGCTGGACATTCAGCAGCCCGTTACAGCCTTTTTTTTTTTTTTTTTTTAATCTTTATTCTTCAGATTATTACAGTTGTTCCTCTTTTTCCCCCCATAGCTCTCCTCCACCCAGTTCCACCCCCTCCACTACCTCCCCCATCCCACTGTCCTCATCCATAGGTGTAAGATTTTTGTCCAGTCTCTTCTTGCACCTCCCACACCCCTTCCCTGCCCCCCCCCCCGAGAATTGTCAGTCTACTCCCTTTCTATGCCCCTGATACTATTATATTCACCAGTTTATTCTGTTCATAAGATTTTTTATTCACTTGATTTTTAGATTCACTTGTTGATAGATATGTAATTGTTGTCACTTTGTTCATAATTTTTATCTTTACCTTTTTCTTCCTCTTCTTAGAGAATACCCTTCAGTATTTCATATAATACCGGTTTGGTGGTGATGAACTCCTTTAGCTTTTTGTTGTTTGTGAAGCTCTTTATCTGCCCTTCAATTCTGAATGATAGCTCTGTTGGGTAGAATAATCTTGGTTGTAGGTTCTTGCTATTCATCACTTTGTATATTTCTTGCCACTCCCATCTGACCTGCATAGTTTCTTTTGAGAAATTAGCTGACATTCGTATGGGTGCTCCCTTGTAGGTAATTAACTGTTTTTCTCTTGCTGCTTTTAATATTCTCTCTTTGTCTTTGTCGTTGGCATTTTAATTATGAGTCTTGGTGTGGTCCTATTTGGATTCCTCTTGTTTGGGATTTTCTGTGCTTCCTGGACTTGTAAGTCTAATTCTTTCATCAGGTAAGAGAAGTTTTCTGTCATTTCTTCTTATAGGTTTTCAATATCTTGTTCTCTCTCTTCTTCTGGCACCCCCATAATTCTGATGTTGGTATGCTTAAAGTTGTCCCAGAGGCTCCTTATACTATCTTCATATTTTTGGATTCTTTTTTTTCTTTTTGCTTTCCCAACTGGATGTTTTTTGCTTCTTTGTATTTCAAATCTTTGATTTGATTCTTGGGATCCTCTAGTCTGTTATTGGATCTCTGTATATTATTCTTTATTTCAGTTGGTGTATGCTTAAATTCTGATTGGTCCTTTTTCATATCCTTGAGGGTATCACTAAATTTCTTAGAGGTTTCTGGGAGATTATTGAGTAGCCTCATAACCGTGGTTTTGAACTGTATATTCAATATTTTGCTTTCATCCATTTCTTTCATTTGTGACTTGTTTCTTTGTCTGTTCATTTTGGTTGCTTTGTGTTTGTTTCTATGTACTGGGTAGCTGTGAAGTCTCCTTGAGTTTATAAAGTGGCTTTGTGTGGTTGGTGTCCTATAGAACCCAGTGACTCATCCTCCTCAGTTACCTGAATTGGACATTCGTGTGCACCCCTTTGTGGGCTGTTTGCACAGTCTTGTTGTAGTTAACTCTTGATTGCTGTTGGTATTACTGGGAGGAATTGACCTCCAGGCCAATTGGCTATGATGATCAGCTCTGTCTACACTGGAAGAACTGTTGCACAGGAGACACCCTTGTGGACTTGCTTCAGTGGGGCTTTGGTGAGTCTGTCTCTTGAGTGTGTCTCTTTATGAATGTGAAGAGTTATAATCTGGTATGGTCTTACTGGGTGCAAGTTCAGCCACTGTCTGGAGTCGCCCAGCAGGAGCTACAGAGACATCTGCATATTCCTCCTCTTGGTTTGACTCAGGTTTAAAAGTGCCCAGACGACACAAAGCCACTGTTGCTGCCAGGCAGTGGACCTTGTTTTGAAATCGCTGAGGCTCTCTACCCAGCTTCAGTTTAGGTGAAAGGACAGGCCATTCCTATGCAAAAGCTGATGCACATAGCTTGGGTGGGATTGTAAATTGGGTGGTGAGGGGTCTCTGGGAATCACCAGAGCAGAGCAAACAGCAATGGCTGCCCTGAACCGGAGAGAAGTTCTCTGTTCTCTGTGTCCCGTGCCTCCATGCAGGAACAATGATCGCTGCGAAGACCTCTAAGTGTAAACTGCCCTTGCGTTCCGGTCCCGATGCCAGACAGTCCTGTTTCACCCGTATGTGCCTGGGTCCCCCACAGTCTCGCCCGGAACTGGAGCTCAGAGCAAACAGGACCTTGTATCTTCCTCCCAGTTTAAAGAGCAGCATATCTAGGTGCCAGCACTTTCCTCCACACCTCTTACCCGTGTATCTCAATGCGCTTTCTTCACCTATCTAGTTGTGAAACTTCCACTTAGCCAGCTTTCCGGAGGTTCTGGGTGGAAGTTGTTCTTCCATTTAGTTGTGGTTTTGATGTGGTTGTGAGAGGTAGCAAGTATAGGTGATTACCTATGCCGCCATCTTGGTTTTCCCTAGTTAAAGCATGAATAACCATTGATTGCTTCTAGAGGCTTAGTGAACCAAAGATTTAAACAGAATTGTTACTGTCTTTTAAAATATACATCAGAAAAATATCCATCAATAGAAGGAAGTGACCTTTGATAGATGTAGACTTTAGGAAAATACTATTTGGTAAGCACGAAGTACCAGAGTGTTCAGGGCCATGTGCTGTGTGGGAAAGAGCCCTGGATTGGATGAGTAGAACTGAGATTGACCGTCTGGCTCGGCCACGAGCTGATTTCCCATTCCTGTGCCTGTTCATTCTTCCTAGTGTATAAGAAGCACAAAAATAAAATAATCATTTAAGAGAAAAGTCTCTTGTATTTAATAAGACTTTTAAACATAGTCACTTACGTACGTAGTAATATTTACAAGGGTCAGTTTTTGCTAAACAACTAACATCTTCAGGACTGTGTCCATTTTAAATAGCTGAGCCTTTGGGAGTCTGGGATTGTAACACTACTGCTACTGGTTCTCTGTGATCTTGTTCTGGTTTACATATGTGTGGTCATATAACACATAAATGAGAGATTAAATAAAAATTAAGCGTGTAAAGTCCTCTTCCTGCTTCTGTTCCTCCTCATCTCTTCCTGCTGCTGCTCCTCTGTGCTGTGTAATCTATATTTAGGAATCTTCCTGCAGCAGTTTATGAAAGTATGGAAACTGCTATTTCACACATTAGCAAAGGGATCTGATTCCTGCTGTGATCTTTATCTGCCGAGCTGGGTTGTTTCCTTTGGTGACCAGTGTACTTACTTACTCTGGTACACATAGTAATAGCTAATTGCTTTGATGTATTTTTTGTGTATGTGAAGGAGTGATGGAAGCTTTTGTAATGATTCTGTTTTTTGAACATCTTGTGATAGCTGTTGTAGTTTCCCCTCATCCAAGGTGCGTGGGCAGAATACATAGTGACAAAAACCCTCTAGGAATTCAGTAACAATCCCCCCCCCCCAATTTAAAAATATATATATATACATACATATATATATATTTTTTAATTGATTTCAGGGACAAAAGGAGAGGGAGAGAGAGAAACATCAGTGATGAGTGAGAATCATTGATCGGCTGCCTCCTAGACACCCCACACTGGGGATTGAACCTACAACCTGGACATGTACCCTGACCGGAAATCAGACTGTGACTGGCTCTATATCCTTTTTAACAATTGCTATATTGTATGGGTATCTATAATTTATTTAGTCATGTGCCTTTTGACAGACATCAGGCAGTTTTCACTTTTTTGGTATTAAAAATGTTGCAGTGAACTTTTTTGTGTGTATTCATCTTCAGCAAGAATGTGTTAAATGTTGATAAGTACTGCACAAGTGTCCTGTACAGAGAGAGGGTTCCTTTTCCAGGTAGACCACATTGTAGAAAATAGGCCACAGCAGACTTGCTGGGTTGAAGTAAGTGAAAGTGGGGCAGGGAAGGGGAAGGGGAGGGGAAGGTCTAAGTGTTTCCTTTTGTCCTTTTGATTGGTCCTTCAAAAGTTTTGTAGCTATACTGCCTTGTAAAGAACCCAGTAGGAAACTTTGGTCTTTAGAGTAGATAACGTATATCGAAATGGAAAAGTGTCAGAGGAGTAAAGAAAAAGCCAAAAGCCTTTTAAGAAAAATAAATTTTGTGTACATAGTAAGATTAGAATGGCTACAAAAACCCCTTTCAGATTTATTATGTATTCATTCTTTAATGTGTTCATGAATCAGCATGAGGTTATTAATCTGAAGTTTGCACATTTTAACAGTGTAGATCAGACTCTGTGCTGTCCTCTGCAAGTAACCTCTAAATAATAATATTCATGAAGCTTGAGTTTCTCTTACAGAAAGTAGGTGCCAATAGTGTTTCAAATTTATCAATTTTTAAGTTTAATTGTAGCCTAAATCTGAAATTATTAAATGATTAAATTGCTGTCACTAGAACACATTGGAGAGAATTGTGTGCTGTTTGCATAATTTCATTCGACTCTAATAAGCTGCAAAAAATTGTACTTTTAAAATAAGGGAAATCTATATAAAAGAATTAACAGATATTTCTATGTCATTTACATATTTCTGTATTCAATTTTTATGTTGTTAAATACCAAGCTTGTCTGTTATTTCTGCCTTCTTGTCCAAAAGGGTAATGGAATTATCTGTTGTCATGCTAGAATTTTATAACTATATCAGTCATTTTCATATGCGCTTTATTTTATCTAGGAAGCTTTCTTTGGAAAAGATCTTCTAGATACAAGTAGACAAAACAAGCTAAATTTAGATAATCTATCAGAAGACACAGCTCAGCTTTCATATAAAGCAAACGTGAACACACATTTCTTGGATCCTTCCTTAGACCCACTACTTAGTTCATCCTCAACTCTAGCAAAACCTGGAACTCATGGTATGTGGAAATTTTATCATGTGACATTATCTTCCTTTTAATTAAACCTTTGAAATGCTTTGGTTTGGCCTTATATACTGTTTTTAAATCATCTTTATTAAGATGTGACATATTTAGTAACTGCAACTGTTTTTAAGTGAGCAGATGTATAATATCTGGCAAATAAATTTATCTGTGTAACTACCACCAAAATCAAGAAGTTGCAAAGGAAAATGTTAGGTTTATACTTTGGGTAAACGTAAGGGGGTGTAATTTGGCCATGAGTTATAAATATAATAATCTTTTATTTAAGTAAGATAGATTTTTGTTACTTAAACAGCCCAAAGAAATTCAGGAAAAGATAAGAATGCTGTATTAATGACCTGGCTTCCAGACTGTGTTAATCAGTGAAATCCATATCCTTACATCAGTTTCTCACTGCTGACAGCTTGGGCCAAATAAATCTTTGTTGGAGAAGGGAGGTACAGTGGTACCTTGAGATACGAGTTTAATTCGTTCCATAACCTTGAGATGTGGGAAACTATGAGACGCTCGAGTCGTGTGCAGCTGGCTGATCCAAGCGTTATTACTCCTATCTCAAATGTTGCTCATATTTCAAAGCAAAAATGGCTCGCTCGACGGCTTGTATCTCAAAAATCTTGTATGTTAGGGCACTCGTATCTCGAGGTACCACTGTAGTTCTATGAAGTGGGGATTACTTGCCAACATCTCTGTTCCCATGATGTCATGATGCTCAGAGGTACACACACACACACACACCACACACATACCATTTACTAACAATTATAAATTAATGTTTTTCTGACAAGCCATTGATTACATTTGTTGCTCAGTTAGTTTTATAAACTCAATTTGGAAAATACTCTTAAGACAGTTTTTCACTGAAAGACCACTTGATACATTAAGTCATTACAGCTTTATTAACTTGACATTATCTTGGATCAAAATGCAGGTTTTTGTATTTTGGTTGTAACTTTTCTTGACTAAATTATAGAAGCATCTCAGCCCCTCTGTATGCATGCACACGTCCAGTCTCTCCCACTGGTGTGTACTAAAGGCCATGTTTTTGTTCATTAGTTTTAGCAGATTATTTTACCTTCACTTTCATTCTGTTGTTTTAAGTGTTGACCTGCTCTTGTCCATGTGAATGTGTTGTTAAAATAATGTGTAGTGAGAGATATGTGGGTCCTTACAAGAATACCGTAACTATGGAAGTTATGTCTTATCATAAAAATCATGACTGGGGATTAAATGACTTAAACAGAAGTTATTTGCACTGGATTTTTTATTTGTACTTGAATTTTTTGTGGAGAAGAGAATTGAAATTGGAAAGAAGCTGTATTGTGATAGAGAAGTTACCAATTGTTCTTTTTCCTCTTTATTTGAAGTTGTGTTCTCCACAAAACTGTTGAAGAGAAATGGTTTAATGATAAAACCAAACTTGAGGATTAGAATAAGATAAATGTTTCAAAACTTAAGTGAAACAGTATTCTTTGCAGTTGAGTCACTCTTTGTCTTTATAATGGGAAACTTACAAATAATGGCTTTCTTTTTTTTGCATTTAATTTGATATAATCCATAACATCAATTTTAATAATTTGTTGGTAAGATATAAAATCCGTTTAGGTTGGGGCAGACTTTTAAAACATGGCCTTTTAAAAAGTGTTCGTTATGATTTGTGTATAGAATTCCATTGGTCTAAAATAAACACAGTCATTCACACTAAATGACTCCTGAAGGACTTATCAAAAAATTTTTTTTCAAGTGTACTGTTGTCTAGAGAACATATTGCTGAAATAATTTTATTTCTCTTATAAATTTATGATTATTTGGGCAAACACAATTTATATTTTCTTTCACTTTGAGAAATTCTCACATATATATGAATTCTATTTGGGAAGTATGTGTTTAATGGGATAAAATTATTTGTCCCATTTGTCCCATTTGGTTTAAAAAGTCATGTTCCCTAATGTAATCAGCTTACCAATAAACCATAACCGTCGGACCAACTATGTTCCCTAATTTAAATGACTAATACCTAGGCTATCTTTAGTAATTATATTTTTCTACTTGTTAGGTGAGAAACCTTTGGAGTCCCCCCTTGACTTTTTGTTAACTCCCATTCTACCTCTAATACACCCACACAGTCATCTCTGTCTTCAGAGTAGGCCCCGAAGAAACGCACTTTGTATCTCTTGGCCCCGCGTTTTCCAGCAACTTCCCATTACACATCATATTTGAGAGTAAAGCTCAGTCTTCATCTTGACCTGTAAAACCATACATACTTAGCTGGTGTTTTTTTTTTTTTTGCAGCAATCACACTGGCTCCCTCTGTTTGCAAAACCTTACCTGCTCTGGTCTTAATGTCTCCTTCTTCCTCCCCTCCACCCCCCTTACACTCATTTGGACATGTGTGGTCATGTCCTTTAAAAGGTCTTTACTGACTAGTTAATTTAATACAGCACCCCCACATTTGTGTCTTAGTCCTGTCTCTTTATTTTTAAAGTCTTTATGGCACTTAAACTGATGTAATTTATTGTCTAACTTCCTCAGAGTAAGTAAGCTCTATGAGAGAATATACTTGGTTTTATACAATTCTGTATTCCCAGTGGATGGAACATGTCTATTAACACAGTCTGCAACCCCAGTTCTGTGGGTACTCAATGAATAGAGAAGGGAATGAATTATCAATGTTAGGTGGGGGCAGAGGGTAGACTGGATCCAGATGGTTTCTGGCTTACACAAGGAATTTCTAAATGGATTTGCCCTTCATATTTTACTTCTGTGTTTTATTTTCTAGATGTCATTTTTAGAGATGTCACTTCCTTAGTGATTTTTTTTTGGTTTGTTTCTTATAGTATTTTATTTTACTTTTATTGACTTTAGATCTTTGTTTCATTGTTAATTTTAAATTAGCCACAAAATAAAAATGGTCCTAGTCTTTAATACTTTGTTATTCAAAACATTGGAGTACCTTTTATATGGAAAAATATCTTTTATTTTAGAAGTAACAATCTTAATGTTTTATGATTCTTGCACCTACTCAACATCTGCTGTCCTTGGGATATGTAGCAAATGGTTGGATGAAGCAGAGTGTTTTATAATATAATGTCTGGGAAAAAGTAAAGACATTAAAAATACACCTCCTATATTTAGGTACTGCTGATGACACCTTAGCTGATATATCCGAAGTCCTAAACACAGAGGATGACATTCTTGGAATAATTTCAGATGACCTTGCAAAATCAGTTGATCATTCAGGTACATTGACTACTGTTTGTCCAGTGTCTGTTTTAGGGCATGGAGAGAGGTTGCATGTGTAGAACAAGCTTAGTCTTTTCTCTAAACTTAAAAAAACTTTTTTTTTGAGTCATTATCAAAGACCTAAATCATATAATTTGATCTGCCTTGGCTTTCCTGCTTTAGGAGGGGAAACAGCAAGTTGTTTAATTTCTTTTGTCTTTCTAATGGCATCACATTGAAGGTTTATGGCATTCCAGGCTCCTGGGTCTTGCTCTTTTGTGTGTGTTGTACCTTGCCTCTGCTCCTGTGATAATCATCCATTTTATTTGGTTTGGGTCTTGTAGGTCTTGATTTATGCACTTTCCAGGTTGACAACTCACCTTTTCCATTTGGTAAGAACCTGAGCAGTGGATGACGGCTGACTAGAGTAGTCTTTTTTATAGTGATTTCCTCGGCCATGGCCTGTAGGTGCATGCGTATTTGTGATAGTGCTAATTTGTCACTAATCCATCTTTGCTTTCCCCTTCATGCGTGCAGCTATAAAGCATGGTACAGCTGTACTGTGCTTTGGGTGATTTTCTCAGTAATTTATTTTTTAATGAATGGTTTTATTTTTGTTACTATGTAATTTATAATTTTACCACAGAATTTCTAATATAAAATGAAATAAGAGCAGACTAAATTTTACTTTGAAATAGTAATATTGAGGAAGCATGTAAAGAAATTAGATGATAGACTACTTTTAAATGTGGATATTGCTTTAAAAAACATTTTTTATGAGAATAGAACATGTTATGTAATATATACAATCTATATTTTGTATTTTGACCCCAGAATATTTCAAAATTATGATCTACAGCTGAAATTTACAAGGGTAGTGTTTTAGAATTTTAGAGCTTCTCATTAATTTTATGTGAAACGTATTCCTCCTGTTTCACATGCTGCATATGATAGTTAAACTATGTATTAGGAACTACCATTTCCAAGTTAAAGCTATTATTTGTGTAGTGGATATTATGTGTAGAATATTCTCTAAGACTCCTATCTTATTTTCTGTAGAAATTAGCACTTTACAACCAGAATTTCATGGTTGTATTAATCAGAAAATATATTTATTTTGATTAAACTATAACTTTAAAGTGGCACCAGTTTTACAAATACATTGTGCCTAATTTTATTAATTTTGACTCTCAGATTGTGATATGAGAATCTTGACTAACTCAGAATTTCAGGCTTTTACATTGCTCAGTTTTAATCATATTGTTGTGTATTCATGCATTTTATGTATGTATTCAGAATTCACTTTTTAATTTCTTTGCCTTGTTCCTCCAGCCGAAATAGATATTGGCCCTGTCGCCGATGATCCTTCCTCTGTGTCTCAGCCAAATGTCAATCAGAGTTCACGACCTTTAAGTGAGGAGCAGCTGGATGGAATCCTTAGTCCTGAACTAGACAAAATGGTCACAGATGGTAAAATATTTGCCCTACAGCTAGGCTTTCTAAAAGACATGAGTAAATATGATTTTCAAAGATTTCTGCATGCATATTTATAATTTTAACTTCTATTTTGAAGATTTCTATGAAATGCTCTTTGTATCAGTATATTAAAATGGTAATTATTAATATTTTTATTTAATCTATCCTAGGAGCAATTCTTGGAAAGTTATATAAAATTCCAGGTAATTGTGTTCATATTTTTAGTTTCCAAAAGTGGCATTTCTTATATGGTTTTCATAGACTTTTAATTATATTCTCATTATAATTGTATTTTCTAGAGCTTGGAGGAAAGGATGTTGAAGACTTGTTTACTGCTGTGCTAAGTCCTGTGACTCCTCACCCAACTCCATTACCACAGCCTCCCCCTCCCCCTGCACCGCAGCTGATACCCCTACACAATCAGGGTATGTCACCCCCAAAAGTGTGGTTCTCTGTACGAGAGTTCGTGGGTTCACTAAAGCAGACCCTGTCTCTTAGTAACAACATAACACAAACTGATAGGAGAAAAAGCCCTCTTGTGACAATGGAAAAGACTAATCTCTGAATTTATCTCAGTCACACATTTACTTCACTGAAACTCTCTGAAAATTCATTATCTGCTTTATGAAAAAAAGTTCCTTTGCTCACTCTGTTGGCAGTTGGGGACAATGTTGCAGTGTCTCCCTCTTCCCTCCCCATGTCTTAGCTCACCTTTACTCAGACCTTGCATCCATGTTGGGAGAACTACTTCACCTCACTTGGCTGCCTCGTATTCATTGATCTGGTCTAAGTTTTTCACTGTCATTTCCAATAACGATGACTTCTTTTTTTATCCTAATTACATAATGCAGCTTACTTTTTGCTGAAGTTCAAAATAGAGTTAGCCCTGTCCAGTTTAGCTCAGTGGATAAGGATCCCAGGTTCCATTCCTGTCAAGGCCACATACCTCCATTGCAGGCTCTTCCTCTGGCCCAGGCCCATGCCATGGTCGGGGCACATGCAGGAGGCAACCATTCGATGTGTCCCTCTCATGTCGATGTTTCTCTTCATCTTTTCCTCTCTCTCCCACTCTTCCTAAAAATCAATGGAAAAATATCCTCAGGTGAGGATGAAAAAAAATAAAAGAAAGAAATTAAAGAAAGTTAGCATTCTGCTTTGAATTAAATCTCACTCTTTAAACTAATCTTGGCATGAACTTAAGTCTCTCCAGACCCTTGTTATTGTGGGGGTCTGATCAAGTGGGCGCTGCTGTGGAGTTTAGTAGGATAAGCCCTAACCTAGAAGTCCTTGAGAAAATCCTAAAACAGGCCAGTAACTAGCCTCAGAATCCTCAGATAGGGATGGGAGCTCTGTGTGCTTCAGACGTAGTTTAGGTGAAAGCACAATCCCACAAGACACTGCGCTAGGCTATTTTTTCTCTTAACCTGATAGCCAAGTCATCCAGTTGGGGTCTGTCATTACGCCAAGTGTGCCAAGTGTTCACATGGGGACTATATTTTAGTTGTAGAATTGACTGTGATGTGAGTGAGGATCTCCCAGGGTGTACTGAGTGCTGTGACAACAGAGGTCATGTAGTTGTTAGAGTGTGACTCTGAATTGGGAGTTTTGTTTGTTTGTTTGTTTTTTGCTAGAAAATTGCTTAGATAAGGACAGTAGAATATCACAAGTAAGATTGGAGTAACATGATACGGAGAGTTATAGGGGAAATGTAAAGTTTGCCTTCTTTCCATCTGCTCCTAATTGGCCTCTCCCCTTCTCCCAGACCATCCCCTTTAGATGATAAGGTTTTGGAAGCATGGGAATAAGAACTAAAATGCATTTGAGAGCTGAAACCACAAGTAATGAAAATCAGGCCAAAACCATAATGAATATATTTTTAGCAGTAATGATCTAATTAATGATGGGAGATGAAACAAATACTGCTTGTTGTTCTAAACTATTTCAGAGAAAGTGCCTATTTAAAAATCATAGATGGTTTTTTATATTAATGGGAATAAATAAATTAGAAGAATGTCTATTGGTAAATTTTGAAGAAGAGAAAGTATATGATAAAACTTAGATTTATTCTTTTTGGTGGCACTCATATGTACTGAGTAGTCACTGTGCATTAGTGCTGAGAATGGCCATACATTGTGTCAATCACAGAATACCTCCAGTTACAGAAACAGCAACTGATTCTGCTTCTAACAAGTAGCAGAATTAAGATTCAAGCCTAGGGCAGTCAGACTACAAAACATGTATTATTTCCAGTAAACTATAACCAAGTAAACAGAATTTTAGAGACCAGATTTCAAAAAATTTATGACCAATCATTCTTTAAGCAATATTTTATAGGATAATATTGAAAAAATTACCCATATCTAACTTTATTATTAAATAGCAATGTAAGTTTTTATCCAGAAATATTTGTTGCTTTATTATTTATGAATAATATGCAGACTGAATTATTATTTTCCTTTAAGATGTTTTTTCACGGATGCCACTCATGAACGGCCTTATTGGGCCCAGTCCTCATCTCCCACACAACTCTTTGCCTCCTGGAAATGGACTGGGAACTTTCTCTGCCATAGCACAATCCCCTTATACCGATGCCAGGTATTTAAAAGCCTTCACTTCCTGTGGAAACTTAAATAATTTTTGTTTTATGAATGGTAGTCTGCTATTGTGCATGATATTAATGTTTGTTACGTTTATTGTGATCTATCATTTAAGCTGTTTTATAATAAGTTTTGATGAAATTATACTCGAAAGTTATGTTTATGAAGTAACATTGTATATTATTTGCCAGGGATAAGAACCCAGCATTTAACCCAATGGCCAGTGACCTTCACAGCTCTTGGACTTCCTCGGCTCCCCCTGTGGAAGGGGAGAGTGATACAATGTCCAATGCTCAGAGAAGCACACTTAAGTGGGAGAAGGAGGAGGCTCTGGGGGAGATGGCCACCGTTGCGCCAGTTCTCTACACAAACATTAACTTCCCCAACCTGAAGGAAGAGTTTCCTGGTATGTCTTGGATATATGATTGCTATCTATGTTACTAACTTTTCGTATGTGTAAGACAATCTTTGTTTTGTCTGTGTTCTTTTTACTACAGTAGAGTGCCCATGTGTCATCACTAATTTTCATCTAGTATGACTATGCTCAACCTGATAGTCCAAGTTCCTAGATATGTGGAAACATCTTGTATTTTCTTAGTCCTAGACCCTGTGGCTATTTGCATATTTCCGTTAAGCTAATTTTAATGAATGAAATTATCTGTTTTTCCTTTCTTAAAGACTATAAAAATATAAAGTTAGCATTGTGTTATATGTGTAACTGTACAAAAAATTTCCTGGAACAGAATATCATCACTTAATCAGAAATGTTAAGTTAGCCTGGCCAGCGTGGCTCAATGGTTGAGCATCGACCCATGAACCAGGAGATATTCCCGGTCAGGGCACATGCCCTTTTTTTATACTTGATCACCAGTGGGAGGTGTGCAGGAGGCAGCTGATCAATGATTTTCTCATCATTGATGTTCCTACCTATCTCTTACTCTCCCTTTCTCTCTCTGAAATCAATAACATTTTTTTTAAGTGTTAAGTTAAAAAAAATAGTGAGTGTTAAAGTTAGGCTGTATCAGACTCCATTCTAAGTGTTCCCCTCAAAATGAACCCAGTATTATATTCACTTCCCCCCAAGTGTCCAGTCTGTTTGAACAAAAATTGCAGATGATACAGTGGTACACCATTTCATTCTGATGGACTAGAGCAGTGGTTCTCAATCTTTCTAATGCCACAACCTTTTAATACAGTTCCTCATGTTGTGGTGACCCCAGTGGTCTTAGGCGAGCCTGCTAGCAGTTCTCAATCTGTGGGTCGTGACGCACAGGTTGAGAGCCACTGTTGTAGAGCCTCAGACCATCGGAAAACAGATATTTACATTACGATTCATTAACAGTAGCAAAATTAGTCATGAAGTAACAATAAAAATAATTTTATGATAGGGGTCACCACAACATGAGAAACTGTATTAAAGGGTTGCAGCATTAGAAAGGTTGAGAACCACTGGACTAGAGGATGAGTCATTTGGATTAATGAAACCAACTTGTAGAATATTTGTAAGCAAGTGTGGTATTGTCTTGAGTTCATGTTGCCAGACAAACCAGGATTGGAAAGGTCTCCCACACACTGTCTTGCAGTAGCTTCTGGCTGTCAGCACTCTGCTCTGTTAGATAACCGAGCGGCTGCCCATCTGCAAGTGCACTTGCTAATGGATGACCTAGTCTGTTCAGGTGCCCTTTCAATTCATCCTGCTTTTGTGGTACGTGATTTATTTGTGTATAGAAATAAACGCCACCTTCCCTAACAGTAATCCAACAGTTTCAGTGCAGGGACATCTGTTAATGCAATACATATATTCTTCATGTGCATCTAACCACACTTTATCTGCTGTCTACAGATGATTATATCTGGTTATAGAAGTCATTTTGTGTCAATGTAAATTGTCCTGATAGCAGAGCCATAGTTTAATTTTATTTAATGATTTTACTATGTGACTCTAGAACCTTATGAAATAGCAGGTTAAAGCTGCTGATCTGTCAGCTGATTTCCATTTACTTTCCTCCCTTCCTCCCTCTTTTCTTCATTTTTTAAAGTATAGACTAAATTGTTTCTATATTAACCATTGACTATTTATCTTACTTAAACTTCATTTTATACTGGTATACTGTCCTGACAATGAATTTCATAGAAATAGCTTGAAATCATGATTTTCCATGTCTTTGTTGTGCACAAATGCTGGTGAGATGCTCGTTTCTAATATACTTCCTTTTGGTCAAATTGATAGTCTTCTCTTGAATACAGATATTTTACAAAACTTTTAGCTTTGGTTCTGATAGCATCTTACCAGAATTGAGGGAATTTCTAATACTTGGCTTAAATTTAACTTGGCTACTTAGCCCTTTTGATTTAAAAACTTCCAACTCTACATGTGAGATTGTTAATAAGGCAACACTTTATTCAGAAAGTATATTTTTAGCCTACTATGTACCATAAACTTGTACAAGGAACTTAAATTATGAAATCGGGCCAAAAAACATTTAGCTGTCAGGAGTTCATAGCTTTTTTATTGTGACACATCCTTATTGTGAGCTCCATAAATGTACCTGCTGTATTCTTCTATTGCAGACTGGACCACTAGAGTGAAACAGATTGCTAAGCTGTGGAGAAAAGCAAGTTCCCAGGAAAGAGCACCATACGTGGTATTGAAAACTTCTCTACATTACATCTTTGAATATAACCCCGAGCCTTGTTCTTATTGTCGTAGGTTGCTAAAATGATTTTCCATTGCAGAAAACATGTTTATACTTGTGCAACACATAAATAGCTTTGTTTTCCATAGGGATTTTCTAACTCTTTAGTTTTGCGTGTGCCTTATTCATTTATTTATTTTCTATTTTTTAAAGTGTGACATTTTTAGAAGCAACCTAATAGTACTAGGATGTTGAAGATTGAACTCAGTTATTTTAGGAGCATGTTCAATCATTTTTAAATTAAACATGCTTATCTCTTCAAAAGAGTACTAAATTGCCATAACCGATTTGGCTCAGTGGATAGAGCGTTGGCCTGCGGACTGAAGGATCCCAGGTTCGATTCCAGTCAAGGGCATGTACCTTGGTTGTGGGCACATCCCCAGTAGGAGGTGTGCAAGAGGCAGCTGATCGATGTTTCTCTCTCATCAATGTTTCTAACTCTATATCCCTCTTTCTTCATCTCTGTAACAAATCAATAATATATGTATATTTTTTTTAAAAAAAGAAGAGTACTAAATTTTGAGGTTGCATTCGTCTATTGTTTCTTTTCTAATCTCTTTTTTGTTAGGTCCAGTAGAAAATCTTCCTGGAACTTGAAAGGATCATATCTAGACACCTTTCAGAAGCTTTTGAAACATGCCCTTTGCCAGAGTCATTAGGGTATTTATAAGATGCATAGTTCAGATGACAAATTTCTTCCCAAGGAGCCAAATTGAGATTGTCAGCTGGATCCTAGTCCTTGCTTTCATTTTAAAGTGTATTAAGTCAACATTATTGCTTTGAAAAATAAATAGCAGTTAATTTCCAAGTTCATCTTTAGCACATACATTGTCAGTGATGATAATTATTTGGATGGAGCAGAAATTATTATTGTTTTTAAATATATATTTTTATTGATTCAGAGAGGAAGGGAGAAGGGGGAAGAGAGAGAAATATCAATGATGAGAGAGATTCATTGATTGGCTATTTCCTGCATGCCCCACATTGGGGAATCGAGCCCTTAACCTGGCGTATGCCCTGATTAGGAATCTAACCATGATCTTCTGGTTCATAGGTTGATGCTTAACCACTGAGTCACCCCGGCTGGGCAGAAATTATTTTTGATGTGTTGCTAATACCTAAACCTGGACTATCAGAGATAGTGATGGCATTGAGATGGGCTTTATTTTGTGTTAAACTTCAAATTCCATATTTTAAATTTGGAGATTGATTTGATATTTTCCTTTTCTCTAAATTAAGCAAGATATAAATTTTTCCATTGTTAAGTCAACAATAGATTATGCCTGGGTTATCCAGCCTGATTCAGGGTAGTGATGGCAATACCTATTCTGGAAGGGGGAAGGTGGGGTCGTGTCCAGTCCTTTCACCCAGAAGGCTATAAATTCTAAGGGGTTATGTTTCAACTATTTATTTAGTTAGTTAATTAGGTAGTTTGTTTATTGTTAATCCTCACCTGAGGATATTTTTTTCCATTGATTTTTAGAGAGAGTTTGAAGGGAAGGGGAGAGACAGAGAGAAACATCGATAGAGAGAGACACATTGACTGGTGGCTTCCCGCAACCACCTGGACAGGCTGGGATTGAGCCTGCAACGGAAGGACATGCCCTTGACCCTTCAAGTCTGTGGGCCCATGTTCTAACCACTGAGAAAACTGGCTAGGGCTGTTTCAACTATTTAACTAGACCGTTTGTTGCTTTTATATGATAAAGATCAACATAGTTTCATTTTATCTTTATGTCTTAAAATTTATTAACTTTAACTGAGAGATGATTTTCTGATCCGTTTTTCAAAGCAAAAAGCTAGAGACAACCGAGCTGCATTGCGCATCAATAAAGTGCAGATGTCAAATGATTCCCTGAAGAGGCAGCAGCAGCCAGACAGTAGCGAACCCGGCTCTCGGCTTGACTCAGATCTCTTTAAAGATCCATTAAAGCAAAGAGAATCGGAACATGAACAAGAATGGAAATTTAGACAGGTATGTGGATTTTTTCAAAATTGCATTTAAAAACAAATCAAACAAAATTGATTTTTGCTTAAAGACAGCCATTTATGTCATTATCTCAGAACATAGTTTTTATTAGAATATAATAGTTTGATTAAAAGTAGACTTTATTTTCTCAGTAAAATATATGTAAGCTGCTTTGGGAAATTCATTGAGCTTTGAGCTGCAGAGAATGACATGCTGCCCTGGGCATGAGTTAGGTAGACTGGTGAATAATGTCTCCTGTTAGGAGACTGAATATAAGGTGGGTGCTACCTGGCACTGCAGATATCAAACATAATCACTTTCAGCAGAACTAAGAATTAATTTCTCTTCCCCCATGACAGCTGTGTGCTTCCTTCCCACATGATTGCTTTCTCTGTCTCCACCCAATAGCAAATGCGCCAGAAGAGTAAGCAGCAAGCGAAGATTGAGGCCACCCAGAAGCTGGAGCAGGTGAAGAGCGAGCAGCAGCAGCAGCAGCAGCAGCAGCAGCAGCAGCAGTTTGGTTCACAGCCTTTGCTAGCATTGTCACGTTCAGACACACCGAGCAGTGGGATACAGAGCCCCCTGACTACCCAGCCTGGCACTGGAAACATGTCTCCTGCGCAGTCATTCCATAAAGACCTGTTTACAAAGCAGCTCCCCAGCACCCCAACTTCCTCATCTGCAGACGATGTGTTTGTAAAGCCACAGGCTCCTCCTCCTCCTCCTCCTCCTCCAACTCCCTCCCGGGTTCCCCTCCAGGAGAGCCCTTCACAGCCTCAGACTTCTCAGCCACTTTCCCCACAGGTGTTCTCACCTGGATCTTCTAACTCCCGACCACCATCTCCAGTGGATCCTTATGCGAAAATGGTTGGTACCCCAAGACCACCTCCTGGGGGCCACAGCTTTTCCAGAAGGAATTCTGCACTGGTGGAAAGCTGTGTATCTTTATCGTCAGCACCGAGGCCCCCTCAAATGGGTGAGGGCACTGCAAACAGGCCATCCCCCATCCGAGATTTCTGCTCTTCCTCCTCGATAAGTAGTGACCCCTATGCAAAGCCTCCAGACACACCCAGGCCTGTGACAACAGACCAGTTTCCCAAACCCTTGGGCCTGCTCCAGGCTCCTATAGTTCCAGAACAAACTGCAAAGGGTCCTCTAGCAGCTGGAACCAATGATCACTTCATGAAACCATCTCCTAGGGCAGATGTGTTTCAAAGACAGCGGGTCCCTGACCCATATGCACGACCCTTGTTGACGCCTGCACCCCTTGATAATGGACCTGGGCCTTTCAAGGCTCCCATGCAGCTGCCTCCGCCCTCCCAGGACCCTTATGGGCCAGTACCACATCCACCAAGACGGCTATCCGTCGATCCTTATGAAAGGCCTGCCTTGACACCAAGACCTGCAGATAACTTTTCTCATAACCAATCGAGTGATACATATAACCAGACTCCCCTCACCCCACGTCCTGCAATGAACGAGTCTTTCACTCACCCCTCAAGGGCTTTTCCCCAGCCTGGAACCATATCAAGATCAACATCTCAGGATCCATATTCCCAACCCTCAGGACCATCTCCCTCCAATCCAGACCCTTATTCGCAGCCTCCTGGAACTCCTCGGCCGCCAACGATTGATCCATATAGTCAGCAGCCACCAACCCCAAGGCCTCCTACACAAGCAGACTTGTTTGTTACATCTTCAACTACTCAGAGGCACTCTGACCCGTATGCTCATGCTCCGGGAACACCAAGACCTGGTGTCTCTGTTTTTTACTCTCAGCCACCAGCAGCACCAAGGCCAAGGGTTTCAGAGGGTTTTGCTCGGTCCTCAGTGACAAGACCTGTCCTCATGCCAAGTCAGGATTCATTCCTGCAGACAGCACAGAATCGAGGCACAGCCTTGCCTGGCCCTGTGGTGAGGACACCCGAAGCCTGTTCCCAAACACCTGGGCCGCCGGGACCTGGACTCACAGACACATTTAGCCGTGTCTCCCCATCTGCTGCTCGGGATCCCTACGACCAGCCCCCAGTGACTCCAAGGCCTCAGCCTGATGCTTTTGGAGCAAGTCAGATGGCTCCTGATGCTGCTGATCAGCCCCGGCCTGGGTCTGAGGGGAACTTCAGTGCTCCATCAAGCACCCCTATGAATTCTCAAGGCCAGCAATTCTCCAGTGTTTCCCAACTTCCTGGCCCGGCACCAACCTCGGGGGTTACTGACACACACAACACCATCAACATGTCCCAAGCAGACACAGAGAAATTGAGACAGGTAAACACATTGTATGTTCTTTGATGTTTTAAGTATATTTGAAAAAGCTATTCATTTCATCACACTTTAACAGATGTTAAAGTTTATCTTATATACTGCAAACAAGAAAAATGGAAGTGGTGAAATTAATACCAATTGATCTGGATTTATTATATTTTCAATATTTATGAATTTTTAGCGGAATTGTTATATATGAAATCTTTTAAGTTTTGTGATAGTTGTCAGGCAAGGAAAAGACCCCAAATAATCTGTTTTATAACTATTGAATAGTTAAGTATAAGTAGTGTTTCATAAAACTTTAGAGAGAGATGAAGAAACATGGATTTGTTAGTTCACTTATTTATGCATTCATTGGTTGATTTCTTGTACATGTCCTGACCGATGATTGAATCTGCAACCTTGGCGTATTGGAATGATGCTCCAATCAACTGAGCTACCCACCTAGGGCAAAACATTAAGGTGTTTTAAACACTGTCTGGCCGGTGTGGCTCAGTGGTTGAGCATTGACCTATGAACCAGGAGTTTAGTTTTTGATTCCCGGTCAGGGCACATTTCCAGGTTGCGGGCTTAATCCCCAATGTGGCACATGCAGAAAGCAGCTGATCAATGATCCTCATCATTGATGTTTCTCTCTCTCTTCCCCTTTCCCTTCCTCACTGAAATTTTAAAAATATGCATTTAAAAAATATTTTAAACATTACTATAGTCATATATTGGAAACATTAGTTACCAGAAAGCCCTTAGTAACCAGAAATCCCAGTGATTTTTGTTTCTTTCCTTCAGCGGCAGAAGTTACGTGAAATCATTCTGCAGCAGCAACAGCAGAAGAAGATGGCCAGTCGGCAGGAGAAAGGTTCCCAGGATGCAACCTCTGTGCCTCATCCCAGGCCCCTGCATCACTGGCAGCCTGAGAACATCAGCCAGGCTTTCTCCAGGCCTCCGCCCCCCTATCCTGGGAGCATCAGGCCACCTGCTGTCCCTCCGCTGGGATCTAGATACGCTGTCTTCTCAAAGGACTCACGTGGACCCTATCCTCCTGAAGTTACTGGTATGGGAATGAGACCTCATGGATTTAGGTAATGTGTTTTAATTTCCTACCAGATTTAAGTCAGTGATAGAAGTTACTCGTAATTAAGAAGTTGTTACTGCTTTTTAATGGTGATATGCCTTTGAGATATACCCAGTATTATTTCCACTAATGAGAAATCATGGATTAAAAAAACACAACAAACTGGGCTTTTCTTTAGATTGGAAAATATTTTAAAATTAATATAGGAAACATGGGTATTCTGGTAAAGTTCCATGGATGTGTCAGTTTTACTCAACCATTGACAGTTTGACAATACAATACCATTTACTTAACAGGAAGTTTCACTTAGAAATTTATAGACACAGTAGTGCAGGTGTCCAAGGAAATCTATATAAGGTCATTCTTTTAGTCATTGGTTATAAATAGCAAAACAGGTAGAACATATCTAAATATCCCCCTGTAACAGTAGTAAATAAAGCAATGGCTAACTTTATTACTTTGTGTGAAGCATTATTCTCTGCACTTCAGGTGTTTTATAAAACCCTTATAAAAGTTCAGTTACACTCACTTTAGAGCAGCGGTTCTCAACCTGTGGGTCACAAAAGCAGGGTCTCCTAAGACCGTCAGAAAACACAGATATTTACATTAAGATTCATAACAGTAGCAAATTACAGTTATGAAGTAGCGACAAAAATTTTATGGTTGGGGATCACCACAACATAAAGAACTGTATTAAAGGGTTGCAGCATTAGGAAGGTTGAGAACCACTGCTTTAGAGGTTGAAGAGCATAAGGCTCAGAAAAAAAAGGTTAAATATATTATGGTATATCTGTATTACAGGATATAAGACATCCATTAAAATGTGCTTTAATAATTGAGAAGAAAGATCTTTATGATTTATTGGATGGAAAAAATAGACTACGCAGCATAATTTCATAGATAAATATCTTGAATGATACCCAACAAGTTGATAGTGATTATTGGGAAATTTTTAATTAAGTTGATATTTTATACCTTATATTTTATATTGCTTGGGTTTTTAAAAATACAAGTTTTTATTGGTGTTGAGAGAGAGAGAGAAGGAGAGAGGGAGGGAGGGAGGGGGAGAGACAGGAAAAAAAACATTGATGTGAGAGAAACATCCATCATTTACCTCCCGTACACACCCTGACCAGGAATTAAACACACAGCCTGGTCATGTGTCCTGACCAAGGATTGAACCCATAACCTTCTGGTGCACAGGACGATGCTCAACTAACAGAGCCACACCTGTCAGGGCTTGCTTGGATTTTTTACATTGTATGATATTTTTTTTAATTAAATCTTTATTATTCAGATTATTACATTTGTTTCTCTTTTTTCCCCTCCATAGCTCCCCTCCACCCAGCTCCCACCCTTCCCTCTGCCCTTAGCTCCCTCCCATTGATCTCATCCATAGGTGTATGATTTTTGTCCAGTCTCTCCCTGTATAACCCTCATCCCTTTCCCCCTGAGAATTATCAGTCCACTCCCTTTCTGTGCTCCTGATTCTATTATATTCACCACTTTATTCTGTTGATCAAATTTTTAATTCACTTAATTTTTAGATTCACTTGTTGATAGATATGTATTTGTTGTTCATACTTTTTTGGCTTTAACCTTTTTCTTCTTCCTCTTCTAAAAGAGTACCTTTCAGCATTTCATATAATACTGGTTTGGAGTTGATGAACTCCTTTAGCTTTTTCTTATCTGTGAAGCTCTTTATCTGCCCTTCAATTCTGAATGTTAGCTTTGCTGGATAGATTATTCTTGTTATAGGTTCTTGCTATTCATCATGTTGAATATTTCTTGCCACTCCCGTCTGGCCTGCATTGTTTCTGTTGAGAAATCAGCTGACAGTCATATGGGTGCTCCTTTGTAGGTAATGAACTATTTTTCTCTTGCTGCTTTTAATATTCTCCCTTTGTCTTTTGCTCTTGGTATTTTAATTATGATGTGTCTTGGTGTAGTCCTCTTTGGATTCCTTTTATATGGGGTTCTGTGTGCTTCCTGGACTTGTAAGTCTATTTCTTTTACCAGATGTGGGAAGTTTTCAGTATTTTGCTCTCTCTCCTCTTCTGACACCCCCACAATTCTGATGTTGGTATGCTTGAAGCTGTCCCAGAGTCTCCTTACATTATGTTCACATTTTTGGATTCTTTTTTCTTCTTGCTTTTCCAGTTGAGTGTTTTCTGCTTCTTTATATTTCAAATTTTTTACTTGATTCTTGCCTTCCTCTAGTCTGCTGTTAGGACTCTGTATAATATTTTTTATTTCAGTCAGTGTATGTTTAATTTATAGTTGGTCCTTTTTCATCTCTAGTTGGCTTTTTTCCATCTCTAGTTGGCTCTTTTGTATCTCTAGTTGGTCCCTTTTCATCTCCTCTTGGCTCTCGCTAAGTTTATCCAACTTTTCTAGCATATTCTTGAAAAACCTTATAAGCCTGGTTTTGAACTCTGTATCCAGTCGTTTGTTTTCCTCCATTTCTTTTGTTTGTGATCCCTTCCCTTGTCTCGGCATTTTCACTATGCAGGGGAAACTTCTGTGTTGAATTCAGCCTTATGATACCAGACATGCAAAACCGAAGAAGCCTCTGTTGAGCTTGGGATGGGTGGAGTCTCACCTGACTGTGTAATCACTGGAGCAGTCCTTGTGCGCTCCCGCGCCCCCGCAGTGCCTCTAACAGCTGCCTTTCCAGCTCCCCTGCGCACCAGGACCACAGGAGTCTAGGTCCCCAGGGTTTTGCCCGAAACAGGGGCTTAGTGGAGTCAGAAGTGGCACAGTTGGGAGAGTCTGTCTCCCGCCCACTCACAAAAGCCAGAGGCACAATCAGCAGTCTGTCGTCCGCGCAGTGTCGTATGCGACCAGCCCTCCGATCTTTGCGACTCCCCTAAATTTCCGTGCACCTCTTCCTTTTCACAGTCCAAACTTACCCCGTATGAGTTTTGGCTGGATCTGGGGTTTAGTGTCGTAAGATAAGGGGTTCAATGCCATTGGGAGTCTCCGTTTCCTTCCCGCCAGAGAAAGCCAGCCAGGCACTCCAGCACCTGCTCTCTCAGCGCGCGTGTCTCCATACCTCAGCTTTTTGCAGCTCCTCTGGGTTTCTGTGAGCCCCTCTCTTTCCTTCTAGCTGTAGAACTTCCACTCAGCCAGCTTTCCTGTGGTTCTGGATGATGTCCGTTCTGTCTTTAGTTGTAGTTTTGAAATTGTTGTGCGAGGCAGCAGTGTAGGTGTTTACCTATGCCGCCATATTGGATTCTCCTGTATTAATTTTTTATGATAGAAATATACCCCCTAAAAATGCCATTTCATTTAAACATTTTTTTAAATTACTTCCTCATTTCCTCTTGTTACCTTTAGAAAGGAGATTTTTATTCAAAAATAGTCCAGATTTCTAGAATCTTGAGATCAGGAAGGACTAGAGTGAATTATATATATATAATTCATTAGCCCTAGCCACTTTGGTTCAGTGGTTAGAGCATTGGCCCACAGACTGTAGGGTCCCAGGTTTGATTCCTATCAAGGGCCAGTATCTTGGTTGCAGGTTCAATCCCCTTTGTAGGGGAGGCAACCAATGAATGTATCTCTCTCATATGGATGTTTCTCTGTCTTTCCCACTCCCACACTCCAAAAATGAATGGAAAAATATATCCTAAGCTGAGAATTACAAAAGAAATAAGTTAATTAAAACTTCAGAGAAGTCTTTCAACACAGAGTATTGTATGCTTTCCTTAGAGGTTTAAAAACTAAATCTAGACTTTGGGCACCCTCAGGAAATGTGTTTTTTTTTTTTTTAAGGTTAGTCGAATGTGATTTTTCCCTACTGCTACCCCAAACCTCACCAGTTTTGCAGTTGGACTTGCAAATAATTTATTCAAATAATTTAAATTTATTGGTCCCACTGGATTTTTTTAAACTTTTATGAAGACCCTAAATACCCCTTTGTTTTTTAAGTACAGTGGTACCTCGAGATACAAGTGCCCTAACATACAAGATTTTTGAGATACGAGTCCTCGAGCGAGTGATTTTTTGCTTTGAAATATGAGCAAATTTGAGATATGAGTAATCGTGAGGATTGGCTGGCTGCACGCGTCTCATAGTTTCCCACGCCTCAGTCAGTGTGCTTGTTCACCTCGTTGTCGAAGGAGGAGCCAGAGGTGGAGGAGATCTCTACAAGTGAGATAAAGGAGAACTTAGGAATGTGGGAGAGGGTGTCACACTTCGTGGAAAAGAAACACCCTAAAAAAGTTGCTACTGGTCGTGCATTGGAGCTGTTCAGTGAAACTTGCCTCACCCATTTCAGAAACATTCTGAAAGGGAGGAAGAGGCAAACCTCGTTGGACACTTTTTTTTTTAAATCGGCCAAAAATGCAAAGACCAGTAACAATTAAGTTCAGTGAAGATTAGTTAAGTTACATTCAGTTTAGGGATAAAGTGTAGCATTAAGAGTGTAACGAGTAGGTAAATACACTTTATAAAACCAGTTTATTCCTTTACATTCTCTTTTATTATGTTTTTATACAATATTTGTCATTTATAAATACATTTTTCTTATTCAAAAACACGTAACAAGAACAACTGGG
>PVJN01003698.1:0-97267 GCA_004026805.1 Lasiurus borealis
TGGTACACTTCCCTCTATTCCCACCCCAACCCCCAGAAAAACAGAAGTCCTAAAATGACTAAGTGACCTTCTCACCTCTGGGCTCTCTGTGTTTTTTTTTTCTGCTGACTGACCACTACCTATACCAGCTGTTTCTGTAGGAATCTTTCCTTGGGATAAAAATAAGAAATAAGAGAAACCAAGATGGCGGCATAGGTAAACACCTAAACTGCTGCCTCATACAACAATTTCAAAACTACAACTAAAAGACAAAACGGACACCATCCAGAACCACAGGAAGCTGGCTGAAGGGAAATTCTACAACTAGAAGGAAAGAGAAAAGCACATGGAGATTCATAGGAGCTGTAAAAGGCAGAGGTATGGAGGTGCACACACGGAGAAGGCTGACAACTAAGTATGAGGCTGGCTTTCTCAATTGGGAGGAAGACAAAAGCTCCAGACTGCTCTGAACTCCAATTCCCGCAAGACTCTGGGTGCCTAGACTCATTCTGAGAGAAACTAAACTGTCTAGCAGTGGGCACAACTCAAGAGTGGCTTTCTCTCAGAGGAGCCTGCAGTGATTACCATGGGATACTGAGACCTAGTGGCCTCTTAGAGAAGGGCTGAGCACCAAAGCATCATTGAAGCAAGTCTTGCCTCATAAGGGTGTCTCCAGCATAGAAGTTCTCCCATTATAGTCACAGCTGATCCTCACAGCCAATTGGCCTGGAAGTCAATTCCCCACACAGATACCAACAACAATCAAGGCTTAACTACAACAAGACTGTGCACACAGCCCACAAAGGGGTGCACCAAGAGTGTCCACCTCAGGTAACTGGGGAGGCTGAGCCACTGGGCCCTATATGACACCTAGCACACAAAGCCACTCTATCAACTCAGGGAAGCAGCCAAAATGCAGAGACAAAGAAATAGGTCACAAATGAAAGAAATGGAGGAGAGCAAATGATTGGATATAGAATTCAAAACCATAGTTTTAAGGGTTTTTAAGAATTTTCTAGGAAAGGCCAATAAATTTAGCAAGATCCTTGAGTATATGAAAAAGGACTAACTAGAAATTAAACATACACTGCCTGAAATAAAAATAATATACAGAGACCCAATAGCAGACTAGAGGATCCTAAGAATCAAGTCAAAGATTTGAAATATAAAGAAGCAAAAAACACTCAACCAGAAAAGCAAAAAGCAAAAAGAATACAAAAATATGAAGATAGTGTAAGGAGCTTCTGGGACAGCTTCAAGTGTACCAACATCTGAATTACGGGAGTGCCAGAAGAAGAGAGAGAGCAAGATACTGAAAATGTATTTGATGAAATAATGACTAAAAACTTCTCCCACCTGGTGAAAGAAATAAACTTACAAGTCCAGGAAGTGCACAGAACCCCAAACAAAATAAATCCAAAGAGGACCACACCAAGACACATCATAATTAAAATGCCAAGAGCAAAAGACAAAGAGAGAATATTAAAAGCAGCAAGAGAAAAACAGTTCATTACCTACAAGGGAGCACCCATACGATTGTCAGCTAATTTCTCAACAGAAACTATGCAGGCCAGATGGGAGTGGCAAGAAATATCCAAAGTGATAAATAGCAAGAACCTATAACTGAGATAACTCTACCCAGCAAAGCTATCATTCAGAATTGAAGGGCAGATAGAGCTTCACAGATAAGAAAAAAGCAAAGGAGTTCATCAACACCAAACCAGTATTATATGAAATGCCAAAAGGTATTCTTTAAGAAGAGAAAGAAGAGGAAAAAGGTAAAGATAAAAATTATGAACAACAAATACATATCAACAAATGAATCTAAAAATCAAGTGAATTGAAAATCTGATGAACAGAATAAACTGGTGAATATAATAGAATCAGGGGCATAGAAAGGGAGTGGACTGACAATTCTCAACGGGAAAAGGGTGAGGGGGGTGTGAGAAGAGACTGGACAAAAATCGTACACCTATGGATGAGGACAGTAGAGGTGGGGGTAAGGGCAGAGGGTGGGGTGGGAGCCAGGTGGAGGGGAGCTATGGGGAAAAAAGAAGGACAATTGTAATAATCTGAACAACAAAGATTAAAAAAAATAAAATAAAAATGTTAAAAAAGAAATAACCTATTGTTTCCTGATAAGAACATCCACAGGAGGCCACCCCCACGTGACACACCTGTGATGGGGGGTGGCTTTCCTTGCCCCGGCATTGTGTGTAATGGACTCCGATGTTAAAATGCATGTCTCGCGCCCTGTCCCACAGTAGAGAGGCTGGCCATTCACTATGCATGAGCCATTCACTCACGCTCATCTCACGGCGAAAATTGCATCTTCCCAGTTGCCAAGTGGAAGTGATAAATTATCACACGTGGAGAGTGCATTGTTCCCAAGAGCAGCGCCACACACCCGAGATGCTGATATAAAAACGGGGGGAGTGAAGAGGCTGGAGCTTTCCAGATGTCCCCCATCCGCACCTCCAGGCCCTCACCCCCGTGGGCTTAACGTGGGGGGGACATTGGACTTCCTGGCTTATTTTATTTTATTGGACTTCCTGGCTTTTTGTGTGCAGATAAAATGAGTACCCTCGGGAGCTCTTATTCTTCCTTCCTAGAAAAGATGTCACAAAAATGAATAAATCAACACAGAACATTTGGTATTTATGCATAGCACTGAATTGAAAGGATGTATTTATAGTGAAAATTAAAGAAGGGAAACGTTCAAATGTTTCTCTTTGGGGAAGACACACCGGAACGCCTTAGCCATGGATGAACACACATTTATTTTTTAATTTACTCTTTCCTTATCCCTCCCTATTCTCCTTACAAAGAAGGTTCAGACAACTGTCTCTAACTTAGCATGACATCTTTAACCTATTACCTACATACTATGTTTTATGACCTACTACCCACCTAATAATTACAGCTAACATTTATTGCCCTGCAGACGGCCATCTGCACGTGATCCCGCCATTTAAAATTATGTTTTTGCCCACGTTACAAGAACACAGTAAGAGGATTCACAGGTTAATTTTTAAATATTTTTTAAAAATACATTTTATTGATATTTTTACAGAGAGGAAGGGAGAGGGATAGAGAGTCAGAAACATCAATGAGAGACAGACATCGATCAGCTGCCTTCTGCATGGCCCCCACTGGGGATGTGCCCGCATGCAAGGTACATGCCCTTGACCGGAATCGAACCCAGGACCTTTCAGTCCACAGGCCGACGCTCTATCCACTGAGCCAAACCGGTTTCAGGCACAGGTTAATTTTTTCCAATAGTTAAATTGGACCCGTTTTGCATCTAATGAACGAGGCTCTGAAAGCGGTAGTGCTGGCAGTGGGGATGCAACAGAAGGAGCAACACAGAACTGAGCAGAGCCTCTAAGGCAGCGGTTCTCAACCTGTGGGTCGACAGTGGTCGCCTAAGACCCTCGGAAAATGCAGATATTTACATCACGATGCATCACAGTAGCAACATTTCATGGTTGGGGGTCACCACCCCATGAGGAACTGTATGCAAGGGTCGCGGCCTTAGGAAGGTTGAGAACCACTGCTCTAAAGGGTCAGAGCGCGGTTCTCTCTCGGAATGTTCTGGCAGTCGGGAGAAAGTAGGGCTCAGGGGCAGCGAAACCCACTAATGAGCTCATTACACAATATTTAGGTTATCTCATTTTTTCCCCTCCTCCAAAAGTGGCTCCTCCACCATTCCCCTGGGGTGCACGCACCGGACCGGTGTGGGCCACTTTGGGTTTGTGAAGGCACCACCAATGCTGGGAGTGACCGAGTCTCGGCCTTCCGCTTCCCTTCCCTCGGGCTTGCAAGGTGTTGCTTCCCTTCTGCTCCTTTCCTCCCGGCCGTGCAAGCAGGCAGACTCCCAGCCCGGGCTCCTGCACTCTGCACCCCCTCCACCTGGTTCCCGCCTCACACCCCCTCTCCTCCCCAGCCAGGTCTCCCCCTTCCCCGCTCCGGGGCTGGATTCCCCGCCCGCCAGCTCCTGGTCCTCCCGCTGCAGCAGCGCCGAGCTGACCGCGCGCGGGGAGGCCCGGTTTCCCCGCGGCCAGGAGGACCCGCTCCCCGCTCCCCGCTCCCTGCGCCCCTCCTCCCTCCGGGGCTTTCCCTCCGGGGGCCTCCCCGGCCACAGGGGTCCCCGAGACCGTGCGCCCCGGCCGGAAGGCGGGGCCCCGGGGCACGGCAGCTCCCGCAGAAAACGCTCAGGTGAGGCTGGTCCCGGGGATGGGGGTGCGGGGAGGGGGGCCCGGCTACCCCGCGCGCCTCCGCCCGGGAGCGGGAAGCCCAGCCGCCCGGAGGCCGCGGGAGTGGGAGGGGGACGGAGCGCGCGGGGAAAGCGGATGCCCAGGCCCGCACCCCGAGCCCCGGACCCCCGCGCCCGTCTCCGCAGCAGGTGGGGCGGCGGGCAGGGGCGGGGCGGCGCGGGGCGGGGCGCGATCGCGGGCGGGAGGCGGGCGGGGCCGGCGGGCGGGGGGGGAGCGGAGCGGCTGGAGCGGGAGCCGCGCGCCGGGCGGTCCGGGTGCCGGTGCCCGAGCTGCCGCGCGCCGGGCCGGGGCCGCAGACAAAGGCGCCGCCGCGCTGAGCGGCCCCCTCGGCTCTGCTCCTCCCCGGCTGCCAGCCCCCCTGGAGTTCCGCGGGCTCCGGGGAACCGGGGGAGCCACAAAGGAGAGACCCCGCTTCCCGCAGCCTCCGCGCTCCGAGCCCGAGCGCAGCGCTCCCCGCGCCTGCGGGGCCCGGGACGCGGCCGCCGGGGTGACCCCGCGCGCTGTGGCCGGCGGCTCGGGGGGAAGGTGGCCGCGGGCTCCCGGGGCGACAGCTCGGCGGCGGCGGCAGCGGAGGAAAAGGTAGGAACGCGGTGCCTCGCGGGGACCCCACCCTGGGAGCCGGCCGTTCGGTGCGTGGGGGGCCGCCCGGAGAGCTCGGGTTTGGGTCTGGGTCGTGGGGTCTGCGCCCCCCGCGCCCCCGTCCTCTCCAGCCTCCTCAGGCTCGTGGGAGGGTTAATGCGGCGCCTCCCAAACCCCCTCCGCGGGACTCCCCGACTCTGCCCCCGGGGAGTGGGGAGCGGGGGCCGCGCTGTCCCGGGCTGCGCCGCCCCGAGCCCGAGCCTGCGGGAAGGGAGGGAGGGCGGGGTGGACCTCGCCGCTGGGTCCCGGCTGGTTCCCCAGCCTCTGCCCGCGCCTCTGCCCGCGGCTCCCCAGCAGCGGGAAAGCCCTGGGCAGCCCGGCCGCCTGTGGCTTTTGTTCTGCCCGCAACTCTGGGGATCCCGGGGAAAGCCGGGGGGCGGGAGCCCCAGGGGGCCAGGCGGGAGCCCCAGGTGCGGCCGGCCCGGAGTGTGACGCGGGGAGCGCTGACCGCTGCCCTCCCGGGTGCGGGAGAATGGATCCCCCTCCACCGGGTGCGGGAGGGGAAAGCGCTGCGGGGCCGGGACAGGCCGGGGCTGCGGGGTTCGCGGGGAGCCGGTGTCTGTCCATCCACCGCCGCGGCCGGCGGGCGCCCGGTCACGCGCCTGACTCTCGAAAGCGCCCGCTCCAGCCGCGCGTTTCCTTCCATTCGTGGAGGCGCCTGCGGGTGCTGCCGGCACCGCTGCCCGCTCTCCGAGGAGCCAGTGCCTGCTAATAGGCGTTTGTCAGCAGGCGTTTGCCCAGGGAGGGCCTACTGTGTGCAAGGCAGCAGCCCCTCCGGCACCTTCATGCAAAAGAGGTGCATGGAGCACCTACTATGTGCGAAGTAGATTCTTTTCCGACTTCTCACTTTAAAAGATACTTTGAGTCCTTACTATGCTCAAGATGGCTTTGCTGTCACCTTAAGTCAGTGGTTCTCAACCTGTGGGTCGCGACCCCTTTGGGGGTCCAACGACCCTTTCACAGGGGTCGCCTAAGACCAGCGGAAAACACCTATTTCCCATGGTCTTAGGAACCAACACACCGCTCCTCGGTGTAGCAAAATGTAGCAATGTAGTTTCCTGTTGTCATATGAAGACTATTACCCATGCTACACCACGATTCAAGACAAAATTTCATTTATTTGTAATGAGAAATAAATATTTCACAATATATGATTACATATTGTTTTTGTGATTCATCCCTATGCTTTAATTATGTTCCATTTGTAACAACGAAAATACATCCTGCCTATCAGATGTTTACATTACAGTTCATAACAGTAGCAGAATTACAGTGATGAAGTAGCAACGGAAATAATGTTATGGTTGGGGGTCACCACCACATGAGGAGCTGTCTTAAAGGGTGGAGGCATTAGGAAGGTTGAGAACCGCTGCCTCAGGGGAATAGATGTTTACTGAGCACCTACTCAGGACAGGCGTTTGTTTTGTTTTCTGAAGGGTTGTCCAGTGTATTTTTGGGGGGGTTTAGGGGGCATATGGAGACAAGGGTGAGAGAATATGTTTCTGGCCCCTACGGTCTTCAGATGTTTTAGTGGTTGCATTTTAACCGCGGGCTGCTTATGTGGTGTCGGAAGAGCTTCTGCTTTATCGCTGGAGCTTGTCAGAGGGAGCTGGGCAGAGCAGCGAAAGGCCTACCCTTTCCAATCCAGTTTCCTTCCATTGAGAAAAAGGAGGCAGGTCCTTTGTGCAAAGCACCCGGCTAGCATCGCCGGGAATCAAGGGTAATAAGGCAAAGCTCTGCCACTCAGAGCAATGGAGCATCTGGCGGGGACAGAAAGGCACAGGACAACCCACTAAATCAGGACAAACTGAGCGGGGAGAACCCAGCTGCAAATCGGTGGCAGCAATTGGGGTGAAAGTATTTTTAAAAAATCTCATTGTTGAGATGACTGGGACCTAACGGCAAAATGCAGTGGTCTGAGGGTTCTTCCTGCTAAGAAATTGGATGACTATTACTCTGATAATCTTGTGCTGAAACATCCTGGGATGTCCAGATTGGCAAGAGAACGGTGGGTCCTTAGTCTATGGGCAGATACTGGAGCACTTGCAATGTTACTAGAGGCCTGGTGCATGAAACTCATGCGCTGGGGAGGGGGTGTGTCCCTCAGTCCAGCCTGCGCCCTCTTGCAGTCCGGGACCGCTCAGGGCAGTAGTCTGCAAACTCATTAGTCAACAGAGTGGCAAACCATGGCTTGCAGGTCGCAGTTTGCTGATCACGGCCTCAGGGGGTGTCCCACCTTCTGGCTTAGGCCCGATTGCTGCCCTCCCCAGCCCCCCGGCCTAAGCAGCAGTCGGACATCCCTCTCTACAGTCTGGGACCCCTTGCTCCTCACCACCCACCTGCAGCAGAGGTGGGAGAGGTTCCCACCACCACCATGCACTTGCCAGCTGTGAGCCCGGCTTCTGGCTGAGCGGTGCTCCCCTGTGGGAGTGCACTGACCACCCGGGGGAGCTCCTGCATTGAGTGTCTGCCCCCTGGTGGTCAGTGCACATCATAGCAACAGTTGTTCCTTTGGTCGGTCTGTCAGTTGTTGTTCGGTTGATTTGCATATTAGAGTTTTATTATATAGGACATATACGCTGTTATCAGGGGCATATAGTCTAAGACATGGTCTTTGTCCTAAAGGATCTAACAGGCTTCTTAAGATAAACACAGCTTACATGAAAAATCAAGGGCAGCCAAGCAATAATTGAGTGTTGACCTCTGAACCAGGAGTTCATGGTTCAATTCCCCATCTGGGCACATGCCTGGGTTGCCCAGTAGGGGGTGTATAGGAGGCAGCTGATCAATAATTCTTTCTCATTAATGTTCCTATCTCTCTCTCTTCCACCCCCTTCCTCTCTGAAATCAATAAAAAATATATATATATATTTCTAAAAATCATGGGCAAGTTCCTACTAGAATTTAATGTCAGAAAAAACATTTCTGTCCTTACGGAATTGTGGCTTTCCTTTTATCAGAGATTGAAAACATTCTGTATGTCTAGTGTATTTATCTTTTTACCTTGGCCTCTTTAGCAATTCCTGGTAAATGCTTTATTCTAGCTTCTTGGGACATTGATTTTTTTCTTCCAAAATTATTTCTGACCTCCCATTTACATGCCTTTAAAACTATATATTATTTTTTGTCATGAACTTGAAAACCACCCGCCCTCCCCACATCTTTTCCGGCAGTTGGTCCATTTTTTATGAAAGAGACGTGGGAAATAAGGCAGACACTAGGTGAACGAGGTGGAGGCCCGTTACTTATGAGAAGAGGGAGAGAGAAATAATAAAGGCAAAAGCCAGGCGTGTGCAGAGCAAACATGAACGAGTCTTGCGAGGTGGAAGAGGACTCAGCTTCCCTCCCATCGAGGGGATGGTATAAGCCGAGGCGGAGGAGGGAACAGACCATCTTCAGAGCCTTCATCTAAAGCATTCATCACAGTTGCCATTCATTCAACAAAGGGGCCCTGCCTGAGCATTTTACTGTGCCCATGACTTTTTAGGTGTCAGGTGGGGGCTTCGTCCAGCAAGTTCGGGGTTCACTGTGATCCCTACAGCTGGCAGGGACCCTCATCTCTGGTCCCAGCTGCCATGGTAGAACTGTGTCCCCACCATTCTTTCGAGCATCCTTGGGCTGTTCGTGTTTTCACCCAGGTGGAACTCAATTTTAACTTAAATGTGACTCTCTGCTCCCCCCGCCCCCAATCCTTCCTTGTCTGCAGGCTCAGGCACAGTCCGTGGCGTAAGTGGCAGTTGTTTCAGAACCCTGCGTGGCCAATGTCCTCACCCTTTCCCTCCCTCATTGGGGCCGTCCTCTCGTCCTCCCCACCCCTGCGGCTGTTCAGAGCCGCTCACTGTACGAAAACGCAGGGGGCAAACGGTCTGGTATCCGTCACTTGCTCGTGAATAGGAACGTAGGTCACTTGTCTTTTCAGAGTGAACTGGGGGGCTGGGGGGAGGGGTGTCTTTGCACTCCAGGCCTCACCATGGAAAGAAAGGCTTTGTTCACCAGGAGAGGATTCTGAGCCTGGGCGAGGGGGGGAGGCGGTCACTGGGAGGCGGAGTGCCTTTCCCGGGGCTCCCGAAGGTGTGCGTCTGCCTCGTCCTGTACCCGCTCTTGGCCAGGCCCTTGCAGTCCCATGGCCCCTGAGAGTGTGCAGCTGGCATTGCCTTTGAACATGAGGGTGGGGGGGGGCACTGATGGGAGACAGCAGCTCTGCATGAGCTGCCTGTGAACTTGGGCTTCCACTCTTGAATGGTTTTCCAGCCAGAATTCTGGCAGCTGGACGTCCAGGTGCCCATTACTTTAAGGCAGGGCCTCTCAACGTGGGCTCTAGGGGCGTTGTGGGCTGTATCATGCTTGGTCACAGGGAGCTGTCCTGCGCGTTGTAGAATGTTCCGCAGCATCCCCAGCCTCTTACCAAAGAGAGGCCAGGAGCACCCCACGCCCCCTCCCTGAGTTGTGTCAACCCAAGCTGTGTCCAGTTATTGCCACACGGTCCCTGGGGAGCAAAATCACTGCTGATCAAGAGCTACTGTTCTGCCAAGACCGGTTTGGCTCAGTGGATAGAGTGTCGGCCTGCGGACTGAAAGGTCCCAGGTTCGATTCCCGTCAGGGGCATGTATCTTGGTTGTAGGCACATCCTCAGTGGGGGGTGTGCAGGAGGCAGTTGATCAATGTTTCTCTCTCATTGATGTTTCTAACTTTCTATCCCTCTCCCTTCCTCTCTGTAAAAAATTAATAAGATATTAAAAAAAGAAAAAAAGAGCCACTGTTCTCGGGGGTGTTGTTATGATGCTTTATGCTATATAACTATTCCCAGGTTTCTGGGAGAGGTCTCATTCACTGTAACTTGGTTCTTTTTTATTAACGTTGACTTAACAAATGTGTAGCTAATATTGTAGAACTTTCCATATGAATAATTTCCCAAATGAGAATAAACGTCTTTTTTTTTAGGCCACATATTCTAATGTGGTCATCATATTAAGTCAATCTATTGAGGCAAAAAAATAAAATTACAATAAAATAAATCTAAAATTCTTTCCTTAGCACGTGGCAGATTTATATACCAGAGGTGCCCACAGGGTCACCTCAGCCCCCTGCACGTAACTTGAGGGATGCTCTTTAAGGAGAAGACAAAATGACCAGGTGAACAGGTGACCGGGGCTCCTCCCAGGTCCGGAAGATCCCTGTGCAAGAGGGGGGCTCTGAGCTGTTGGTTTTTCTTGGCATCAAGTAAAGCTGCCCCTCGAAAAGGACTGGAAGAGGGGGTCGTGGGTGTGACTGCAGGCACAGTAACGTAGGAAGAAGAAAGCAGGGTCGTTCTTCTAACACAGCGGTTCTCAACCTGTGGGTCGCGACCCCTTTGGGGGTCGAACGACCCTTTCACAGGGGTCGCCTAAGACCATCGGAAAATGCAGATATTTACATCACGATGCATAACAGTAGCAAAATGTTATGGTTGGGGGTCACCACCACATGAGGAACTGTATGCAAGGGTCGCGGCCTTAGGAAGGTTGAGAACCACTGTTCTAGCAAGAGCTAAGAGAAGCTTCTCCAAGACTTGACTTCATTAGAGAACATGGATGGAGACAGAATTGTTAAATACGGGGCAGCCTGTACTGCTGCGAATACCTGCCCTCAGAAGTAGGAGTTTCTGAATCTCCAGCAAGTCCAGGCCTGGGTCAGCATCTGCAGCATCTTTGTGGGACGGAATGAGGACCAGGGTCAGTTCCAGTCCTCCAAGGGCATCGTGGGTTCCACTGGTGGACAGAAGTAACGGAATGCACCCTGACCTTGTGCCCAAGTTATTGCTTCAGAAAGCGAATGGAACTCTTTACTCGAGTCACTGTAATGGTATTTGAAAGGTTTCCAATAAGATTTCATTGATTCAAAATTTCTATTTTGGAAGCCCCAAGCCGAGGTGAGATTTCCCCTTGCATTGAAGTAGGCCAGAGAGGAAATACCTTTGGGGGTAGGAGTGAAGATGGGCGAGTAATTCCAGTTCTTAAATGTTTAAAATAATAAAACTTTAGAAAACAACAACACACTTATTTGTCAGACTTTTAATTTATTCACAGTTTTTCCCCTTAATCTAAACTGGCTTGTCTTCATCGGAGAGAAAGTCTATGACTATTGTTTTAGTTTCTGAATGCGCCTGGCTGTCCACGAGACTGATCTGTCACTATTGGCAAGGTGTAAATGGAACAAGATGAAAAGACTCTCTACTAGAAGATTTGCTATAGGCAGGATTATTTTAAAAAGAGTTTGTGTGTGTGTGTGTGTGTGTGTATCTTTATTGCTTTCAGAGGGGAAAGGAGGAGAGAGAGATAGAAACATCAATGATGAGAGAGAATCACTGACTGGCTGCCTCCTGCATGCCCCCCACAGGGGATCAAACCTGCAACCCAGACATGTGGCCTGACCCGGAATGGAACTGTGACCTCCTGGTTCATAGGTTGACACTCAACCACTGAGCCACGCTGGCTGGGCTCTATTTAAGTGTTTTTCTTTTTTTTCTTTCTTTTTAAAAAAATATATTTTATTGACTTTTTACAGAAAGGAAGGGAGAGGGATTGAGAGTTAGAAACATGGATCAGCTGCCTCCTGCACACCCCTCACTGGGGACATGCCCACAACCAAGACACATGCCCTTGACCGGAATCAAACCCAGGACCCCTCAGACTGAAGGCCGATGCTCTATCCACTGAGCCAAACCAGTTTTGGCAGTTTTTCTTTTTTTTTTAAAAAAATGACCTGCTTGTAGGAAATCCATTAAAAAAAACAACAACAAACCTCTGCTCTCATGGTATTTTATGAAGAGTTCCAGAATTCCAGCATTTCGAGTTCTGTGTTTCAGGGTGATCTTTTTTTGTTCATGTAGTGAGCTGTCCTTCAGTTCCAGGCCCGTTGGATGGATAGGGAACACTGGTCCTTGGTCTCAGCCAACATACAGGGAGCACCACTCAGTGCTTGGGAAGTGGGCGCTGTCTTACTGTGTCTGTTTACACATGAGGACAGTGATGCGCAGACAGGTACAATCACCAGAATCACATATACAGTGGTACCTCGAGATACGAGTTTAATTCGTTCTGTAACCTTGAGGCGTGGGAAACTATGAGACGCTCGAGTCTCGGTAAACTGGTGGGTCGTGTGCAGCCGGCCGATCCGCACGATGACTCCTATCTCAACTGTTGCTCGTATTTCAAAGCAAAAATCGCTCGCTCGACGGCTCGTATCTCAAAAATCTCGTATGTTAGGCACTTGTATCTCGAGGTACCACTGTACTTTAGAAGGGTTCTGGCCACCAGTTCCAATGCGATTCTTGGAAGCCAGCTGGGTATCCTCTGATTCCACTCAATTCCGGTTCTGTTTACCCAGAGAGAGCGTCCGTTTCCACAGGCAAAGGGCTCAGTCCCACAAGACGGCAGGCCCTCCGCGTCAGATTCCCATCCCAAGCCCATGTTGTCACAGAACCCAGGAGACCGATGTATTCACCCGATCACTGGTTTATGACAAAGGATACTACATGGTGCACATCCACGGCCAGATGACGGGACAGTCCTTCACAAAGGAGCTTCTGTCCTTGCAGCGTCGGGGCCTGGCGTGTGAAAGGGTTCTGGTTCCCCAACCTGGAAGCTCTTTGACCCCCTCCCCCTTTTTTTTCGGGAGCGGGGAGGGGGTGTTTAGGTAGGCTTCATCACACAGGCATGATTAATGAACTCATTGGCCTTTGGCGATTGAGTTTAACCTCCAGCCCCTCTCCCTTCCTTGGAAGTCAGGAGGTGGGACTGAAGGTTCCATCCCTCTGTTCATATTTGCTTATTGATGTGAGAGAGAGAGAGAAGAAGCGGGAGGGAGGGAAGGAGGTGGAAGAAGAAAGAGAAACATTTCAAAAGAGAACCTTGGTTGTTGTACCTGCCCCAACCGGGGATTGAACCCACAACATAGACAGATCCTGACCGGGAATCAAACCTACAGCCTTTCAGGACACTGGACAGGGCTGTAACCAGCTAAGCACACCAGCCAGGGCTGTCCAGCTGATTTTAATTTGACAATATCGCACACACAGAGAAGACTGTACCCCTTTGGACACCTACTGCTAGAGATAGAAATTCTCCGGTTAGGTTTGAATAACTGTCCTTAAAGGCACAAATCCCTTGGGAAGAAATGAAAAATTGATAAACTACTGAATTTTGAGGAAACAGCTTTTTTATTCTCCCAGAATACGGGATCATTTTTGGAGGCAGAATTACTGGAAAGCCCCACCAGCCATAAGAACTTATGGGCCGTGATGTCTGGAAACTCTTCAGCCTGAAACGAAGTCAATTAATTTCTGCAGCATGAATTCACTTTATGTGCCAGCGAAAATCCTTTTTTAGGAACTTTGGCTCTTATGCTGATTTTTTTTTTTTTTTAAAGAACACTTGTTTTGAGATCAAGGACATTTTTATATTTCTACTGACAAATTTTCCACTTATTTGAATTTGAAGTTTTTTTTCCAACCTTTTTGGGGGACCATTTTGTCTGCTAATAAGATATATGATGCTGTGATTTCGGTAAAAGGTGGGAGCGACAGAGAGTTCAAAGTTAACTGGGCAAATTCCTTTCCTTGTCATAGAGACCAGCACATGGCCTTCAGGATGTGGTGGCAAGGATTCTTTTATTTTTATTTTTTTATCAGCTCTGCAAAACTTTTTAGAGGACAGCTCATGCAACAGAATAAAAAGAAAAAAAGGGGACAGAGAAGTTGAGAAATCCGGTATGATGTTTGTAAGAGGAGAATGAGGGAGATAATTGCCATAAAGCACTTGGGAAGAGGAGGTGAGACCTCTATGACAATGGAGGAACTACAGGGAATGCTTTCAGCTTTCCCGATTGGAAGAGGGAAAATGAAAACGTTTGGACCGATTATTACAGGTCCCCCTCTCCGCTTTATGAGACTCTAAGAGGGCTTTCATCACCCACCCTCCTGCTGTGGAGTAAAGCCAGTGCGATCTCTGCCACCCATGGCAAACAGCACGTTAGGGCACTCAGAGGAAGGAGACCATCACTTTACACTGTGAGTGAGAATATGTCTGGTTAATGGTTCTGGGCAAGCTGGGACCTAAATAACTGTTCATTTTCTTCTCTACTTTACCCTTTCCTTGAGCTGAATGGAGACTAAAGGCAAACAGAAGACACAGATCCTTATTTGTGAGGGGGAGGGTGTCTCCGAATGAAGTGGGGTGGGGAGCATGAGTGTCACATGAAAATGCTCTTAGTGTATTAAGGTGTTTCAGTTAAAAGGCTTAAGTCTGGTCTCCAATCTCCTTGTGCATGCTTTCATTCTTCGACTGTTATTGAATTTGTAAATCCCGAGGACCCGCCTTTTGATGAGCCGTCTTTGGAAGTGAACCGGAAATGCATTTATGGAACAAGAGGCGGTAAAAATCCTTCTGCTTCTCTCTTCACTTTATGCAGACGCAGATCCCCGGGACCCAAGGTTTAACCATCCTTTAGCAGTTGACTTTTCTCTTGTTTAACCATCACACAATACACTCCCGAATTCAGGATTTGGTCTCCATCATATATTCAGTAACCTCTTATTTCCTGTTTCACCTTTCCTTTCGGTAAGAAATCATAAGAGCATTATTATTTAATTATCTCCACGAGAAGCAATGTCAGCTTTCAGTAATCCGACACTGTAGCACCTTAAGCGGGGATTATTTGAAAGAAGATTTTTCCTCTCCAGTAACGGATACCCAGAAAAGAAGGCATATGGCTGTAGACACAGGAGCACATATACACATGCAGTGATCATTATGGGGTAATCATAAGCTTTTTTATTTTTCCTGGAAGGAAAAAAGGTATTGTCAGTAGTGGTAAAGGAAGAAATAGCAGGATATTGGGGTGAGGGAAAGGATTTTTATTTTATACCTTGGTATATTACTTCGTTTTAAAAATAAGCACGTATTCTTATTTAAGAAGTAATTAAGGAGGAAAATTAAGAAGGTGGGGGAAAAAAAGGGAGAGAAAGAACATGTGAGATCCTGCAGTTTTGAACTTAACTGCTGGATGCCTTCCTCAATGGAAATTCTGGTTTTTATAAATCGTCAGATCAAAATCCACAGGAACACGTGTTGAGCATACGTTGTGTATATACCCCGTGGTTTTATGTAACTTACATGGTGCAGCAGGCCAACGTCTTCTCTGGCAGTGGCACTGTCTAGTATATTGGGCATTAGATGATTCCCCTTTTACGGGGGGCGGGGAGGGCAGTGAACTTAAGCTTGAAGAGGAGGAGTGGCTTGTCCAAGATGACATAGTCACTACCCGGGATGTTCACAACTGGAATTCAAGCTTGACTCCAAGTTTGCTTTTTTTTTTTTTTTTTAATATATTTTATTGATTTTTTACAGAGAGGAAGGGAGAGAGATAGAAAGTCAGAAACATCAAAGAGATGGCTGTGAAGATGTGCCCGCAAGCAAGGTACATGCCCCCAACTGGAATCCAACCTGGGACCTTTCAGTCCGCAAGCCGGCGCTCTATCCATTGAGCCAAACTGGTCTCGGCCAAGTTTGCTTCTTTTAATCCTGATGGAGAGACATGTGCTATTTATCCTGGACCTTTTTTTTTTTTTTCAATACTCCAAGCTGCCTCCTCTCTGGTTTCATGCCACAGCACCTACTTCATTGCATGTTAAATCATGGTAAGCTATGTAATTGTTTCCCTCATTAATTTTCTCAGCATTGGCTGGCTCTCTCTCTCTCTCTCTCTCTCTCTCTCTCTCTCATATCCTCACTGTGTCTAGTACATCATGATGCATGTATTAGTTACTTAATCTTTGTTTTATGAAATTGGAGACTTGAGATACTTTCTCCCAAATAATTATCCATTTTTAGGACAACAAACTAATAAACTTAGCCATTTCCACAAGACTTAATGTCATTGCCCACGAGAGAATTAGAACCACATGCAGTCTGAGCTGGAAGAAAACCATCTCTGCAAGTATTTCTTCTCTTGGTTTATAAATGAGGAACCCGAAGATCAAATAACTTGCTCAAGATCACACAGGGAATTAGGGTTGGTGCGCAGAGCCTGGCCCTCTTAGCTTCCAGCCCCGCCTCCTGCTGCTGCAATAATCGTTACAGAGAACAATCCTCCTGCTCATCAAACGTACAGCTGAATGGCCAACGCTGGCAGAAAATAGGTCACGCTGAATGAAAACCCCACGGTAAGTGAAGAAGAGGGATTGAACTCATTTCTCCGAGTTTTAATGAATGATTTTTCAGGTAGAAAAATCATTTGCTATATGAATGCCAGCATTTCTACAAAAATACTTCCTGCCAAGGGCCATTTGGATATTAGAACAGCATTCGAGGGCCATCCCCAATTATCACCTTACAAATTAGCTGCTATATTTAGCCGAACATTTCATTAACTCCCTCCTAATGCCTTGACGGGGCCTGCAGGCCGATGTTCCCCGCGCCTGCTTTCGATGAGAAATATCTCAACCCTGTACTTTCGTTATGAAGTAAAATTATTTTCACTTGTTGGGTGCAGAGCATCAAAGTTGTGAAATGAGAAACGAATAGAGTTCTCTCTCTGCTGGCTTCTTAAAATGTGAGCTACATCTGTCCTGCTATCCTCCACTTCAGCAGGGAGAGGAGAATCCTCCCATTCCTAAATTCATCCCTGGGCACCCCCAAACCACTTCCAGTTTTCAAACATTATGAGAAGGGAGCTGAAAGATAGTTTTGTCTGAAGCCACCCCAAAAAGCAAGAGAGCCCAGCTGGTGTGGTTCAGTGGTGGGGCATCGACCCATGTACCAGGAGGTCATGGTTGATTCCCGGTCAGGGCACATGCCTGGATTGCAGGCTCAATCCTCACTGGTGGGGGGGCATGCAGGAGGCAGCTGATCAATGATTCTCTCTCATCATTGATGTTTCTATCCCTCTCTTCCTCTCTCTGAAATACATTGAAAAAGACACATTTAAAAAAGAGCAACAGAAGACATTTCAAAGAGGGAGACCATTCCCAAATCATGGGGACAGGGGAGTCCCGGGTGGGATTCACTAAGAGAGGAGGCAGAGTGCAGTTTCCTGAAATGAGCACCTTTTGGACCAACCGCTGTTGGATCCACAGAGTCCTAGATGGCACGGGCTCCCCTGGCATGGATGTGAAGGACTGTGATAAAGATGTCTCTGAAGTTCGTTTGGTGTCACAGGTGTGTGAGACAGGTGCCATAGGACAGCTGCAGTGCGGCAGCGGAAGGCTCCTGCAGCTTGGCTTGTGCTGAGCTCTCCAAACTTCTCTGCACATCGGACACATCCCGAGAGCCTTCACAAGACACTGGTGTCTGTGCCCAGCCGACCACCCAGGGCCGGTCTGTCTGGGACATATTCTGGGCTTTGGAGTTTTTAGAGGTGACTAAAGTGCAGGCGATGTTGGAAACCAGTGGTCTATGGAGTGGCTCTTTGGCTGTATTAGAATCACCTGGAGATTATACACATCTGTAGGTATGTGTGTGTTATATATATGCATGCTCAGATGCATATGTGTATGCACACACATGTGTACATGCGTGCATATGCATACACATGTACACCACACACATGCACAGGCATATGTATACCGCATGCAAGCAGCCCTAGCAACGGATCTATGTCATTTGGGATGGGGTCCAGACATCAATATTCTTTAAAACCATGGTTTCCCAGGATTGGCTGCACATTGGAATCATCTGGAGAGTTCAGATAATACTGATATCTGGGTGCCACTCCAGAAACTCCGGTTAATTCGCTTAGGATCTGGTCTGGGCATCAGAGTTTTTTCAAAGCTCTTTATGTGATTCTCGTATGCAGCCAAGGGTTGCAATCCACCGGGCAGGCGAGCGAGCGAAACCTGACTTGCCTTGCACGTAATAGGTGCTCGATAACAGTTAGGCATGAAATGGAAGGTAGATGGGAGGGTTTATTAGAAAGCCAGTGGTGGGAAGCTGTGCCTTTCTGGTCTCTAGGGCACCTCCGTGGGCGTGAGTGTATCACGCTGTGATTTGGGGTGGGGAGCGCATCGCCCTCATGTAGCTCCCGCTGGACTCTCTGTGGCCCCGACTGCCAGCATCGTCCCAGGGGCTCTGTTGCGTTGTACCTGCCAGTGGCCGGAGAGGCGGACCCGCTGGTCACAGCTCTGACGTTCGCCACTCAGTTCTCTGGAGAAAAGAAACCGGACACCTGCTGCTGTGCACCCCGGGTGGCGGAGTTCGCCCGAGGTGAACTCTGTGCCGGGCGGCCGGCCTCCGGAGGGCCTGCCCGCTGCCAGGTCAGTGAGAGCTCCCTGGAGCGTGGCGCTCGGTTGCCTAGCGTCCTTGGTTCCCTAGGTGATTCTTGTTGATGCCAAGGGGGGCTGGGCGGGAGCATTTCTGCATCTGGCCCCGTGGAGGCAGCTGCCTGCAGCCATGAAGGAGGGGAAACTGCCAGCAGCTGCGTGCAGAGCGGCATCCGAGCTGCTTCCCGAGGTCTCTGCAGGCTCCGAGCGCCGGTTCTCAAACCCCAGTGTGCCCTGGAACCCGCTGGAGGCGTCAAACTCCAGCCTGCTGGGTGGTGCCCTGATCTCTGATTCAGTAGTTTTTTTGGGGAACAGGGGTGTATGGGGAGCAAGACTTGGCACTTGTAACGCCTTCCAGGTGATGCTTGCGGCTGATGGTGCAGAGACTGTCCTTGGAGGACCCTGCTGCAGGAGGAAGGATGCAGATGCTACCCACGTGGTTTGCGGAAAGGGCACCATCCGGTGGCTGCAAATCCACCCAATGGTCACAAGGCGGGAATTGAACTCACCTCCCGCCCAACTGGAACACTGGAAAACTGACTTTAAAAACATGATGAAACATCCGTTACACGGCGGGGGCTGTGCCAGCTTGTTGCTCAATGGAGGAAGGCCGTGCAGTTAGTCACTGGGCAGCTACTTCGGGTAGATGGGTGGGTGATGGCCCAGGGAAGGGACAGTCGCAGTACTGGTCTCGGTGCTCTGTAGAGGGAGTGCCCAGGCCCCGTGGGACACGCGTGGGCAGCAGGGGAGGCTGCCAGGGGCAGGGGATGCCCAGGCGGGATCTCAGAGTGTTCCAGGAGGGGCAGGGGCAAAGCTAAGCCTGCCTGGTCTGGGAGCCACAGCTGTTTATGGTGACAAGGGAAGAGTTTGTGGGGGTGAGGGAGTTTCCCTGTGTGGACAGGCAGGCAGAGTGGGGTGCCAGGAATTGGGGGGGGGCTGTCCTCCAGGGAGAGAAGCCAGGACTGATCCAAAAAGCAAGGGAAGTTGTCGAGGATTTTTAAAAAATATATATATATTTTATTAATTTCAGGGAGGAAGGAAGACAGAGAGATAGAAACATCAGTGGTGAGAGAGAACCATTGATTGGCTGCCTCCTGCACGCTCCCCACTGGGGATGGAGCCCGCCCTGGACATGTGCCATTGGCCGGAATCAAACCTGGGACCATTGAGTCTGTAGCTCGACGCTCTATCCACGGAGCCAAACCGGCTAGGCTGTCGAGGGGTTTTCAGTAGGCAAGCAGCACGATCAGATCTGCCTGCGAGTTCAGCAGCCGGCTGCAGGGAGCAGGGAGCGTGCTCCCGCGGGAGACACAGGAGCCGGTTGCTGGGGGCCCCGTGGGAAGTGATGAGGCCGCGGGGGACGTGACCTCCACTTCACCTTGCCCTTGCATCACCCTCTTGCCTGTGCGGAATGTTTCCAGCTTTTTCGAGCCATTGCCAGCCGTGCGTGCGCTAGCATTGTGAGCACCTACTGTGTGTGTGCTGGGCGGGGAACCAGGCAATCATTCCTGCGCCTCCCCTACACCAATGCGACTTTCCAAAGAAAGTGGAGTGAAGATGAAGGTCAAGGGCAACCTTGGAGCGGGGGAACCTCACCAAGGAAACCACAAGAGGGGCCCGTGTAGAAGGGAGGGGGGCAGGCCCATTGACTCAGCCTGGATGGGGCCGGGGCATGATGCTCTCTGCATGTTGGTCACTCTGATTTTTTAAATTTTATTTTATTTTATTTTTTAAATATATTTTATTGATTTTTTACTTACAGAGAGGAAGGGAGAGGGTTAAAGAGTTAGAAACATCGAAGAGTGAGAGACATCGATCAGCTGCCTCCTGCACGCCCCCTACTGGGGATGTGCCCGTAACCAAGATACATGCCCTTGACCGGAATCGAACCTGGGACCCTTCAGTCTGCAAGCCAACACTCTATCCACTGAGCCAAACCAGTTTTGGTGTCCTTGGTAGTTATTAATGTCTCCTTTTCTTTCATAAACGTTCAGGTTTGCGTGGTAAGTTTCATGGTCCTTCAAAGAATGGAGCTCGGCACTGAGTAGGCACTTAAAGCTTAATTCCCTTCCTGGGCAAACCAGTCACCTCTGCAGAGAAGTAACTGCACAAAGTGCATTTTGAGCTTTTAACACACCTATTCTCCACACCGGGGGCTTTCTCCCCGAGGAAGCTCTTACTTTGTAAAGTAATAACGCTCATTCAAATTCCTATTGGCACCGTCATGGACCCGGCTTCCGCTGGCTTTGCGTTTGGATGAACCCGTAATTTCCCCACGATAACATTGTCCACTGTATGTGTAAGTTAGTGACTAATTTCTCCTGCACCGCTTGACCTCCCAGCAGCCCTGTTCCGTGGGAGAGTCTGGGGACCTCGAGATTCAGAGAGGATCCCACAACTAGTTAATGATGCTCCTAAAACGGGAACCTCGGTTTCCCGCCTGTGACTCTACATTCTTCCCCTAATCCTGCCTCTGGCAGATGTTCCCAACAGCTGTATCTGGCCATCGCCATGCTGACGTAAGATGTTGCTTTTGACACCCAGGAAAGCTTAGGGAATTGAAGCTGCTGCATGCGGACCTGGGTGACAAGGTAGAATGTGGTTCCTGGGGACGTGCATGTTGCCAGTGTATTCTTTTAGCGAGGTCATCGGGCCCTTTCATGAAAAGAAACCTCACCATTATTTAGTGCTTTTCTGGTTTACCAGGTGCTTTATGTGCAGTGTCTCTTTGCAGCCATGTTTTTGTTTTTGTTTTAAATATATTTTATTGATTTTGTACAGAGAGGAAGGGAGAGGGATAGAGAGTTAGAAGCATCGATGAGAGACATTGATCAGCTGCCTCTTGCACGCCCCCTACTGGGGATGTGCCCGCAACCAAGGTCCATGCCCTTGACCGGAATCGAACCTGGGACCGCTCAGTCCACAGACTAACGCCCTATCCACTGAGCCAAACCGGTTTCAGTTGCAGCCATGTTTGATGTTTGGGAAGCCTAGGCACAGGTGACTGGTGGGGGTCTTGGTGTCACCATTTCCCCCCAGAAGCTCAGAAGGATGAACGGGCCTGCTCAAGGTGACACATCTAGTAAATGGCAGCGTGTGACTCAGCTCAAGTACTTCTGACATTTGACCCTCCCCTGGCCCCGCATTGCCGACTTCAAAGAGTTTCTCCAGCAGGATATCAAAATTGGGGGAGATGGCCGAAACCGGTGTTGCTCAGTGGATAGAGCGTCAGCTGTAGACTGAAGGGTCCCAGGTTTGATTCCAGTCAAGGGCATGTGCATTGGTTGCGGGCACATCCCCAGGAGGGGGCGTGCAGGAGGCGGCTGATTGATGTCTCTCTCTCATTGATGTTTCTAACTTTCTATCCCTTTCCCTACTCTCTGAAAAATCAATAATGTTTGATTTTAGGGTAGAGAGTTCATAATGAGCATCTCTCAAAATGCTGAGATTGAGTCTTCTCTATGAAGAGGGATGAGTGTACCCTCTGACCGCCACAGGGGAGAGAGACACTATGGCCGCTCACGGGGCACACATGATTTTAACCGACCCACAGGGCCTGCGAAGTTAATTAAGCAGCTCATTTTCACATGGAGCCACGTGGACAGAAGGCGGTCAGAGAAGAACAAAGGACTTAGGAAGGAGAGTGTTTCACGGCCTGCAGGCCCTGCCCGGCATGCGTCAGACATGCTGTGGGGAAAACCAGAGGCCCGGGCGGTGAGGAAAGATAAAGGCCCAGCAAGGAGTTCAAACACACACGGCCAATGGCTCCTTCTCCAGGGAAGCTGTGTCTGGCTCTTTGTTGGGAGCAGGGGGATTAGAAGGGTAAGAAGTTTTGGAAAAATACTACAAATAAGTGAAGACCAGAACTACAGAGGAAACAGTGCCCAGGGTGGAACCGAGGACAAAAATACCCATTTTCCTCTGAGTTAGAATAATTCTGTTCCTCTTTGCTCCATCTCCAGAGAATCAGACACTGGCTCACCTACGCGAGGAAGCAACTGACGCCTGTGGTGAACAAATTACTTATCACGCCTCTTGGTGTCTGTCTTTCTCTGCTTCCGTTTTATTTTCCATCCCTCCTGTGTGACTGAGGACATGGACTGACTCAGGTTTCCTCACACTCGTTAGAGGCAATTAATTGATTGAAATAAGCAAGAATGTACATTGATTGATTGAGGTGAGAAGGCCGTCACTTCTGAAGGAGTTGCCTTAGAATCGTTGGCTGTTGGAACTGGAAAAAGGAACGTTAGAGACCACAGTTCATCTCTTCATCTGACACGGGAGTCTTCTGCAGCGACGTGAATAGATGACAATTCAGATGGTTTTTGGAGCGCTTTCCAAGAGAAGAATTTGCTGCCTCAGGAGACTGCTCACTCCATTTCTAAACCTGTTAACCTACTAATTCTTACAGATCACCTGCTATGTTCCAGACATACGTCGCGTGAGTCCTTTACAATGACTAAGTCAGAGATCCAGCGTGACCTTTATCCCTATTTTACAGATGAAGAAGTTGAGATGCAGAGAAGTTCAGTGACTCGCCCAAGGCCACACAGCTAGTGAGTGACAGGGATGGGATTTACCCCAGGCAGTCTGACCCCACAGTCTGTGCTCTGCTCACTGGCGTTGCTACCTGTCTGTTAAGACATCGCTAATAATTATTGTTTTTCTCTTATTTTGCATCAAAATTGGCCTCTTGCTATTTCTACCCCAATGTCCTTCGCGTGGTGATTCATCAAGCATTTTCAGACAAGCTGTCATGTCTTCCTCTCGTCTTTTCTTCCCCAGGATGGCCATCTTTAGTTCTCTCTCCCATTTCTCACATGGCATGGTTTCCATGTGCCTGGTGCTTCTTCTGGTTGCATGTCAATTTCAGCTAGCCTGGTGAGCAGCACCTGAGATTTAAGGTCAAACCCTCCTGGATTGAAATCTCAGCCTCTCTACTTATTAGCTGTATTTTCTTGAGCAGACACTTTATCCGTCTTTTGAGCAGAGGGTCTTGCATTTGTGAAATGGGACTAATTTTAAGCTCCTTGGGTTATTGTAGAGATGCCCAAAAGGCAGGAATCATAGTGTGAGCTCCATAAAGGTTAACTATTAATTATGAGTGGCCTGGTGCACGTTAAATTCGTGCACATTAGAAGGGGATTAATTAGAGGAAGTAATTTAATAATTATCTGCCCTTTCTCTATAATAAAAGTGTCAGATGAAAGAAAATTAATAAAATGTATTTGAAAACCTTCCTTCAGTCAGAGTCTGGGGAGCACCACGGGACCCAGAATTAAGTCCCCGCCCACCCACATGCACCTCAAAATCGCATGAGACTCAGACCCAGCCGGCCCACCCCCATTGGGCTAAATCCAGACCGGCCAGTCCCACCCTTGTCAAGCCCTGCCGGGCAGGGGCGTAGCCTTAGGTCCCCTTGCCTGGTGCCAGGACGGAGGGCATGGCCTGAGGTCCCCAGCCCAGACCAGGGTGGGGGGCATGCCTTGAAGGCTCCTGTCAAGCCCCACTGTGTGTGGGGCGTGGCCTGAGGTCCCCTGTCAAGCCCAGTCAGGTAGGGGGTTGCAGCCTCAGGTCCCCTGGCCCAGTGCTGGGGTGAAGGGCATGGCTCGAGGTCTCCCATCAAGCCCCACCAGGCAGGGGGTGCAGTCTGAGGTCCCCTGTCAAGCCCCAAAGGAGCAGGGGAAAGCCTAGCCTCAGGTCCCTGCTGGTTGCTTGTTAAGGCTCCTTATGGGAACTTGGCCTCAGCTGTGGGTGCAGCCATCTTTGTGACAGAGTGATGGTCAATTAGCATATTCCCTCTTTATTAGATAACTGTAACTAGCCACAATAACTCTATTCAATCCCTCCAAATTGACCTTACATTCATAAATCTCAATCAAAACCTTAGCATGTTAATTTGAAGAAATTGACAAGGTGATCTGAAAATTATATGAAACTTTACAGGTTGTAAAATAGCAAAAACAATACTGAAAATGAAAACCAGGTTGGAGGACTCGTACTGCTTGATTTCAGTGTTTACTTTAAGCTACAGGAACAAAGGCAGTACGATACCAGCTTAAATACAGTATAGACAAATAGGTCAACAAAACAGAACTGAATCTAGAAATAGACCCGCATTTGTACAATTAATTGCTTTTTGACAGAAGTCATTTCAGCAACAAAGTCTTGTAAACAGATGGTGCTGGAAAAAAATGGCTGTTTGCATATGAGATAACCCTCAACCTCAACTCCATTGTACCATCAAAACTAATTTGAATCCCATCATAGACTTAATGTGACAGCAAACATAAGACTTCAAAAAGAAAATACAGGAGATGTGGGATTAGTCAGAGATTAGGACACAAAAAGCACCAACCAAAAAAACACAAAAAGAATACATTTGACTTTATCAAAATCAGATCTTTCTATTCATGAGGAGACACTGTTTTTTGTTTGTTTTTAATATATATAATTTATTGATTTTTTACAGAGAGGAAGGGAGAAGGAGAGAGACAGAGTTAGAAACATCAATGAGAGAGAAACATCAACCAGCTGCCTCTTGCACACCCCCTACTGGGGATGTGCTCGCAACCAAGATACATGCCCTTGACTGGAATCGAACCTGGGACCCATCAGTCCGCAGTCCGATGCTCTATCCACTGAGCCAAATGGTTTCGGTGAGGAGACACTGTTGATGAAGAAAATGCATTGGGAATTTCCAGGCTGGGAGAAAATATTTGTTACACAGAATTCAGTAAGACTTGAAATGTCTTGGCAGTTAAAGGCTATCAGGCAGGCAGAGAGTTTAGGGGCAATAAGGCAGGCAGGCAGAAGCAGTTAGGGACGATCAGGCAGGCAGGCAGGCAGAGGCAGTTAGGAGCCAGTGATCCCAGATTTCGAGAGGGATTGGGCTTAAACCAGCAGTCTGACATCTCCCAAGGGGTCTCTGATTGGAGAGGTGCAGGCTGAGTTCTCTCCCCACCCACCCTGTGCACGAATTCATGCCCCAGGCCACTGCCCATGTGCAGATGCTCCAACTGGTAGGTTAGCTTGCTGCTGGTGTCCAGCTGATCGGTATTGATGGAGATGGTTCAGACATGCCCTGGAGCCCTCCCGTGGTCCCTTCCTGGCTGCCAAACCTCCTTCAGTTTTATTCATAAAACCGGAATCAACTCCATCAATCAGTACTGGATAAGTACATTATGGTGTGATCGTGGAAGATGGAATAATACTCAATAAAAAGGATGGAAATACTGATATATGCAACAGAATCTCAAAAACATAATAGAGAGTGAAAAAAAACACACCACAGGGGGAAAAAAGCATACTCCCTAAGTAATTCTATTTACATGAGGTCCAAGTACAGACAAAATGGACATATGGTGATAGGAGTGAAAGCAATGGTTACCTTTGCCAGGAGTGAATGGAAATTGATTGGAAGGAGGGCACGAGAAAACGTTCTGGAGCAACAGACATATCTTTATCTTGTTTGGGGGGATGCTTATATAGGAGGGCATGGACCTAAAAACTCATGTTTAATACTTGAGATCTGTGTAATTTCTATTAACGCTAAAAAACAATGTAGAGGGTGTATCTAAAGCCTAATACATATGCTTGTTTGAGAAGGCAGACCTAGGTTTTCCCAGGGGCTCCATCCTAGACATTGGAGGTATCAATGAGGTCTATTATCTGTGGACTAGAGGCCCGGTGCACGAAATTCATGCACGGGCAGGATCCCTACGCCTGGCCAGCAATCAGAGCCAATCAGGGCCTTCTGGCTGCCGACCCGGGCTGCCTTCATTCTGTGCCACCCCCTGGTGATCAGCACACATCATAGCGAGCAATCGAACTCCCGGTCTCCCGGTCAAACTACCAAGGGGACACTTTACATATTAGCCTTTTATATAGATAGTTATAGATATGTCTGTAAAGAGCTTATCTACGGAGCCTCAGCACGAGTCACTTTCCACTTCTTTGGGCTGTGAAGGCCTCACCTGAGAACTTAGATTAATGCTGTTTCTCTGCGTCAGGATTATTGATCCCGTTAAATGAGACATGTAGCCAGAGCTCTGAAAATGTGTAACGGTGGTGGGACCGCAGAGAAAATTGCCAGTTAAAGCCCTTGTTACGACTCCTTGAAGAAGCTGAGCTGGTAGAACAAAAAACCAGAGTGGGGTTTGGGGCCATAAAACTTTTTCAGTCCCTCCGTGTTTGAATTTACCTGGAGTCATTCATCCTCACGGCCCCTCCCTTCCTGGCTAACACCCCCCTGAGAAATGTCAGACCTGGAAACTTTATCTCCTAAATTGAGTTACCCATATTTCCCGGCGTATAAGACGACTGGGCGTATAAGATGACCCCCAACTTCTCCAGTTAAAATATAGTTTGGGATATACTTGCCCTTTAAGATGACACCCAGCATACAGTGGTACCTTGAGATACAAGTGCCCTAACATACAAGATTTTTGAGATACGAGCTGTTGAGCGAGCGATTTTTGCTTTGAAATACGAGCAACATTTGAGATAGGGGTAATCATACAGATGGGCCGGCTGCACACGATCCACCAGTTTACTGTGACTCGAGCATCTCATAGTTTCCTACACCTCAAGGTTACGGAACGAATTAAACTTGTATCTCGAGGTACCACTGTATAAGAGGGCCCCCAACTTTTGAGAAGATAAGCACTGTGAAGGTTATAAAAACGAGTAAGAAATAGCGCCTGCTCTCCAGGAATTGACAGTGTCACCGACTTCAGGCGAAGAGCCCCACACAAAGTGTGTCCTCCTGCTTCACGCACCAGCCAACACTATGGTAGTCTTACAAGGGTCTCCTGACCTGTCCGGTCTCTGCCTTTTTACCCATCAATCAATTCGTCCCCAAGTTTCTTCTCCAGAGAGCAGTGGCCCACCCGGGAGAGAATCCTTTCATGAACCTCTACAATGAGACAAAAATAAAAAATAAATCAACTAATTATTGTGTCTTTTGAAGTGCTAACTTCATCTTGTGTTCTCAATTTATGGGTGGCTTTTGTTCTGAAAATAGCCACACACCTTTATCTTCATAATTCATGCTTTAAACCGACTCTTAAGTAAAGGCGCCACGCTTTATTTGGATTTTACGTAAGGCCCCGCTTTTTGTCCCGGGATTCAATCCTGGGCATGGCCTCATCTTTAGCCATGTCTCCCCAGCCTCCCGTGGTCTGTGGTCAGACTGGGGTTATGGTTTTTTTGTTTGTCGTTGTTGTTTTGTTGATCCTCACCCAAGGATATTTTTTTCATTGATTTTTAGAGAGAGTGGAAGGGAGGGGGAGAGAGAAACATAGATGTGAGAGAGACACATCTCTCTTGCACACACCCCGACCAGCGTTGGGGATCGAGCCTGCAACTAAGGTACGTGCCCTTGACCAGAATCGAACCTGGGACCCCTCAGTCCCCAGACCAATGCTTTATCCACTGAGCCACACCGGGTAGGGTGGGTTCTGCGTTTTTAGAAAGAACTCCACAGAGGTGAGGTGCCCTTCTCATTACATCCTCTCAGTGGGGACCTGACAGCCAGTCATCAGTGATGACCTTAGCCTTGGTCACTGGGGTAAGATGTTTTCCAGAATTTTCCGCCATGCCTAGCACACCCTAAGTTTCACCCCCTGAGCAGAGTATCTTATTTGGAGGAATCTTTCTCAAACAGAATTAATATCCAGCTTCTTTATGACAGGACAATCCCACTTTGTACTGCATATCACCCTCGCTGCGGGCTTTGAGAACATTAGCGAATTAATCCTAATTAAAACTTACAGCAGCATCTCACTAATTCTCACTTCCACTCATCCGTAAGTAGAACAGCTTTTCTAAAAAACCCATCCGTCTCCACCTCACTTCTCAGCTGAGATTTAGAGGAGGTATCAATGAAGTCTATTACCGGTGGACGTGTTTCTAAAGAGCTTACCCATCGAGCCTCAGCGTGAGTCACTTCCCACAGATACTTTTCTTTGTGTTATCTGCTTTCCCGTGGAGCATTATCCTGTGGAGCATTATCCTAAGTCATTTCAAAGAACACGTTGGTTAAAAATAGCCGTGAATTTCCATCTATTTATTCTATTGCAACCTATAATTGAAACACGTTTCTCTAAGGAGTGCAAAGCTGATTATGATATATAATTAGGTAATGCCTGCATTCTCAAAAACCTCCAGCCGGAACCGGTTTGGATCAGTGGATAGAGCATCAGCCTGCGGACTGAAAGGTCCCAGGTTCTATTTTGTCAGCCGCATGTACCTTGGTTGTGGGCACATCTCCAGTGGGAGGCGTGCAGGAGGGAGCTGATTGATGTCTCTCTCTCATCGATGTTTCTAGTTCTCGGTCCCTCTCCCTTCCTCTCTGTAAAAAATCAATAAAATAGCTGAAACCGGTTTGGCTCAGTGGATAGAGCGTCGGCCTACGGACTCAAGGGTCCCAGGTTCAATTCCTGTCAGGGGCATGTACCTTGGTTGCGAGCAATCCCCAGTAGGGGGTGTACAAGAGGCAGCTGATCCATGTCTCTCTTTCTCTCGTCGATGTTTCTAACTCTCTATCCTTCTCCCGTCCTCTCTGTAAAAAACCAAATATATATATTTTTTTAAAAATCAATAAAATATATTTAAAAAAAAAACGAGACACCACCTCCAGTGTCCTTGTGCCTTGGTTTCCAATAGATTTAAGATGAATCTGTCCTGCATTCTGTCCAGTGGGATGCATCCTATCTGTTGCTTAACAGACACTGCCTCGCATGTTATAACGGCTTCCCATTGATATCTTTCCCCCAGCCACACTCTGACATTTGGGGGAGAACAGTCTGGCTTACAGTGTTGTCTCCACCCTGCCCCCCCGCCCAGGTCTCCAGGGGATGCTGACCAGGACGGGGAGTCATCAGACACCCCCAGCTGTGCCAGCTCCATGGGCTTCCGTTTCCCATCTCCCATCAGCTCCTGGAGTGAAATGGCTGTATCAGGGAATCCTTAGCAACTGAGGCACTCGGTTAAGGGATGCCCACATCTGCCCCCCCCCACCCCCGCCACCACCTCAAAGAGGGCACCTTTGTGCTAGGCAACCACGAGCCAGTTTTCTGCCAGTGTCCTGCCTCATCCTCTTGCTCCCCTTGCCACCCCCATTCCTGGGTTCTTGCAGGAGCCACGACTGTACCAGCAAATGCCCTCGGACATGGCCCGACATCGTGTGAGCACCAATAAGTGTTCATCACTCCTCTCTCTCTCTCTCTCTCTCTCTCTCTCTCTCTCTTCCAAAGCTTTGAACTTTAAGCCGTTCAGACTGGTTTTTACTCATCAAAGAGCCCCTTCGGGTTTATTTGCTCTCGGCTGACATGGAGCTCTAATTAGTGCGATTTGCTTTCCTACTTCGCAGAAGATCAGAAACCCCAAATTAAAAGGAGTCTGTGGCGGACACACTCGCAGCGGCTGATAGTGAAGGAAGCCGCGGAAGTATAAAACCAGGCAGGAGAAGGTCTAAGTTCTGGGGCCATTTGACAGGAAGAGAGACAATAGTCCGACGCCTCAGTGGCGTTTGAATAGTGACTGTCCTGACGCCTGTTTGCAATAATGGCCCTGAGTGACGGGGAGATGATTAAGTGACTCCCAGCATGCTTTGTTTAATGAGGCAGCAAAGTATGTGATAAGCTTCTGAACTTCCAACAAAGTGGTGCGTGCTCGGGGTGCGATGCTATGGTGGTGAGGCCAAAAGTGACACACTGTCCTTCTGCCAATGGTTAAGTGATGGATTGAACGTTCCGGTCTCTAGATCGTCCTGGATAAATGCGGCCTCGCTTCACCCGGTGGCCGAAGCAAATGTTGGTGAGATACCCCGTAATCCAGGAGGCACAAGCTCGCTTGCAATCTCAGAAACAGCTCCCAGACCGGACTCCTGCTGGAGCCGACGGACTCGGACAGACGCCCGTGAGCACACGCAGAGCCTGAGGGTGTGGAGCTGGGGAAGGGATGGCTGCCTGTCTACACAGCGACCCTTTCCCAGCCTCTGTTTATTTGTTTGTTTCTTTTAAAATACATTTTATTGATTTTTTACAGAGAGGAAGGGAGAGGGATAGAGAGTTAGAAACATCAATAAGAGAAACATCGATCAGCTGCCTCCTGCACACCTCCTCTTGGGGATGTGCCCACAACTAAGGTAAATGCCCTTGACTGGAATCGAACCTGGGACCTTTCAGTCCGCAGGCCGACGCTCTATCCACTGAGCCGCACCGGTTAGGGCCCAGCCTCTGTTTTGAACGTCCGCTGCTTGTTTTGCCCGGGAAGGCCTGAGCCGCTGTTCGCTTTGCTGAGTTGGGAGCGGGTGTATCTTAGGGAAAGGCCTGTGAATGTTTTGCTGTGGCAAAGACTGTCACCTGCTGTATGCTTTCACGTTTGCCTCGGCCCGTCAGCAGCCGCCAGTCTCGAGGACAGAGTGGCCTGCAGCGGGGCTTTGCCCTGCCTGCATTTTGATTTGCATCTTCCAGAGAGATACCTACTTAGTGAGCGGGTAATGGACTTGAAAGTCTGTGACAAATGGTCTAGCAAGAGACAGATTATAATAAAGAACATTATAAGCTGATGAACAAAAAGATAGATGCAGAGGCGGTAGAGCATCCAACAGACTGTCACATGACAGTGGGAAGATTAAGGAGAGGCGGGGTAGATAAGAGATCAACCAAAGGACTTGTATGCATGCATATAAGCACACTCGGGGGTTAAGGTATGCCTGGGGGGGGGGGAGCAATGGGAAGATATGTACACATGGAACACATTAATAATAAAAAAAAGACAACTTTAAATTCCTGCCGGTGCTACCCCATGAAGGAGGAGGATGGGAACTACAGCTTGACATTCCTGCCGCAGCCACTGCCATTTAGGAAGCTCTGATGTGGACCAGGTACTGTGCACACATCAGCGCTTCAGTGTCAATGCTGTCGACCCCGCTAGGTAGATCCTTTCTAGAATAAGCTTGTGCTCAGAGAGGGTAAGTGACTTGTCCAGAGACACACAGCCAACCAGAGAAGGCGCTGAAGTTGAAACCCCAGGCCAGGCTTTTCACCCCGAGGTGAGCACAGGTCATCTCCTTCCCCAGGGCCAGCCCAGCCTTGGACTTGGTGTTGAGAAAATCACCAAGAAAGGGAGGGCTCCCGGCAGGCGGCAGGCACTGGCGGAGAGAAGAATGCCCGGGCAAAGATCTGGTCTGTGTGGATGGCCCCGGTGAAATTCTGCCCTCTGCTCTGGGGGCCAGGACAAACACGACAGACAGCAGCTGGGCGTCCCCTCCCCCTGCGCCCCTGCTCTCCTGGCTGATTCGGGGTCACTGCTATCTGGGCGGTGGAATTGCTGATCTCAGATCTTCAGGACAAGCCTGAGGTTGTTTTGGTTGGGGATGTCTGCCGTCAGCTGAGCTGCCATCTTCCCAGGAGGTGGAGAGGAAGGAGGCCCAGCAGCTCAGAGCCACCCCCACCCCGTCCCCCCATTTCCCCCCCAGCAGGAAGCGGCTCTCCTGGGAGGACCTGGCCCTCTGATCCTCTCTCAGCTGACCTGGCCACTACTCTGCTTCCCCGGGAATGTGGCAGCTGTCTGTGGCTTCAGTCCCGTCCAGCCCTCCCAGGTCTCCTTGAACTTCAGGGGAGTGGCAGCGAGAGCCAGCCTTGACTGGGTCCTGATCTAAAGGGATAGAAAGTCAGAAACATGGATGAGAGAGATACATCGATCAGCTGCCTCCTGCACGCCCCCTAGTGGGGATGTGCCTGCAACCAAGGTACATGCCCTTGACCGGATTTGAACCTGGGACCTTTTAGACTACCGGCCGACGCTCTATCCACTGAGCCACACCGGTTTCAGCAGAAAGACCTTTCTGTAAAGGGGGTTAGACAGATAAAAGCAGGAGGGTTCTGGCCGAGGGGTCGTGGGGGAGGTATTATAGGACCGGGAAAAGGGCCAGCTCTTTAGGGTTTTGAGCACCAGGCAGAGGGGTCAGAGTTGCGTGTTTTGTAGAGCAGGTTCCGGTCAAGGTTCCCGAGCAGGATGTCCTGATGCTGCAGTGAGAGGAGTCTGGGCCCATCGCTTCCATGCAGAGCCAGGCCTGCCCGGGAGGGAGCTGGCCCCATGGGCATCTTCCGTGCTGCCCGCTGCCTGCCTGCCGGGAACGGGGCAGGTTGCCCTTTCCTGTCTTTGCCACGTTCGGTGTGACCGGGTGACTCGCTGAGCCCAGTGCCGGGCAGTGTCTTTGGGTCTAGAGAGCAAGGGCTTTCAGTCCAGGGCTCTATGTCTCTCCTGCCATTGCCCACGGCCCACCCGGCTGGGAGCTGCCACAGACGTGATGTGAGGGAGCATGTGCAGCCGTGTGGCACTAAGACTTCACAGTGCCGAAACCGGTTTGGCTCAGTGGATAGAGCATTAGCCTCTAGACCTACATAGATGTGTGTGTAAATTTTTAAAAAATATTTCACTATTGATTTCAGAGAGGAAGGGCAAAAGAAATAGAAATATCAATCATGAGAGAGAATCACTGATTGGCTGCCTCCTGTATGCCCTCTACTGGGAATCAAGCCCACGATCTGGGCATGTGTCCTTGGCCAGAATCGAACCTGGGACCCTCCATTCCACAGGCTGATGCTCTATCCACCGGTTAGGGCAGATATATGTAAATTTAAGCATCCTGTGAATTGTTTAATATTGCAAACTCTTTCTCCACTTCCCTGTGCAACTCCTGTGAATACCACACTAATCCAGTGGTATTGCCGGAACCAAGGATTAGAAGATGAAGAGAAGCAGATAGAAAGGATATTTGCCCTTCTGGGAAATAATAGTTCCTCATTATGCAGAAATATGCTGCGTTGATGCCATCTGAGAAGAAGAATTTGATGAGTTAATATGCAATGCAGGCACTGCTCAGATTCTCCCTCACTCTGAAGCTGCATCTGCCCCCGATCCTGCCAGGGGCAAAGTCCCCCATCTCTCACAACATTTGGACACAGTGGCCTTTTGTTTTGAGATGAAAAATGTTTCCCTGGCGCTTAAATGATGTTAGGCACTGTTCAAGGTACTGGCCCACTGTGTTGGTGCTCAGCCCTGGGTCCCGAGTAACTGGCACATGTTCTTTAATAGTTGTGTGTGTGATGCCCTAGCTGGTTTGGCTCAATGGATAGAGCATCAGCCTGTGGATCAAAGGGTCCTGGGTTTGATTCTGGTCAAGGGCACATACCTTGGTTGTAGGCTCCAAGGCCCTGAGTGGGGTATGTGCAGTAGTCAGTCAACCAATCTATGTTTCTCTCACATCAGTATTCCTCATTGTCCCTTTCTCTTCTACTCTCCATAAAAATCAATGGAAAAAATCCTCTGATGAGGATTAACTAACTAACTAACTAACTAAGTGTGTGTGTGTGTGTGTGTGTGTGTGTGTGTGTGTGAGAGAGAGAGAGAGAGAGAGAGAGAGAGAGAGACAGAGAGACAGAGAATGAACGGACCCAGGACTTTCTGAAATGGGGCTCCATGCTCAAGCTCTTCTTGCCTGAGTCTATGGTGGTGGTTGTTACCCCAAATATTAATGGCTTAATCAAGTAGTCCATGAAGTTATGGCAGCTCTTCAGTCAATGACCCAGACTCCCTCTATCTTGTTGTTCCCCTTCCCTAAGATGTTACCCTCATCTGAATGGCTTGAGATGGTTCTTATCATATCTGCATTTCAGCCAGAAGGAAGGGAAAAGGGTTATAAGCAGGGGATGCTTCTTATTTTTAAAAATGATTTAAAAAAAATTGATTTTGAGAGAGGAACGGAGAGGGATCGAGAGATAGAAACATCTATGAGAGAGAAACATCAATATGCTGTCTTCTGTACTCCTCCTATTGGGGATAGAGTTTGAAACCTGGGTGTATGCCCTGACCAGGAATCAAACCAGTGACCTCTTGTTCCTGGGTCGACACTCAACCAGTGAGCCACACCAGCCAGGCAGTGCTTTTTTTATTTTTCTTAGAGGGTCTGACCCTGAATTTGCACACATCAATTCCGTGCACATCCCACTGTCCACAGATGGCTGAGAAATATCGTCTCCCCCTGGGTGTCCTCGAGTCCAATTAAAAGTGATGTTTCTGTGACAGAAGGGGAGAACATAACTGGGGTGACAACCAGTACTCTCGGCCACAAGAATGTATTTTTATATAAGTTTGGAAGGAAGGAAGGATCATTTAGATTCAAGGATACACAAGGTTACCAACCTTCAGTTGTAATTCATCAAAAGCACAGACATGTGGGAAATAGCTTTGGATGGTTTTAAGCACATCGCAGGCCAGCTGCTACCTGAAGTGTTTAGCTAAGGTTCCCAACTCTTTCAAGACATCTAGCGGGCGTGTGTGTGTGTGTGTGGGGGGGGGAGGACCTCACCTAGGTTCATATTCACAACTAGCCATGACCTAGTTAAGTGAGCTTGAGCCAGTTGCATTACTTCCCTTGACTTCAGCTTACTTTTAGTAAAATGAGGGCTTTGGACTAGACTTCTGGTTTGCAAACTGGGTTCCAAGGATCCTTAGGGTTCCTCAGAGTCATTTCAGGGGTGAATGGTTGGCCCTGAACTCTTCTGACCTATGTATTAGTCACAGCACCACTGTTTTTATTGGTTGTGTAGGGAGAAAAAGGAAGAAGGATGTTACAGCTAAAGAGGAAGGTTGAAAGTGCCTGGACACTGTGGTGTGTAATGGTGGGAGCATGGAGTAGATTCAGACCGCCTGGATTTAAATCCCAGCTCAGCTGCTTGCCCTCTGTGAGACCTCAGGCTGAGTACTTACCTTCCCCGAGCCCCGTCATAAAATATTGTTTCCTCTTTTATAAAATACTAGAGGCCCGGTGCATGGATTCGTGCACTGGTGGGGACGTGGCCTGTGGGAATCTGCCTGCTCATCCCAGTCAGCCTGGTCAACCAAGTGGCACTCCCACTGACGGAGCACACTGACCACGGGGGCAGCTCCTGCATTGAGCATCTGCCCCCTGGTGATCAATGCATGTCATAGCGACTGGTCATTGTAGTCATTCCACTGTTTGGTGGTTGGGCTTTTATATGTATAGATTGTTTCCTCTTTTGCTGCTATCATTGACCTCTTAGGATTGTCTTGAGGCTTAAAAGAGATAATATAGTTGAGAGGGCTTATATTGGCGAGTCTGGCATGAATGGCGCGTAAAATAAATGAATGAGGACAGTCATTATCCTTGTCCCCACCGTCAACCTCATCTCTAAGGTGTCAGCTGTAAGGCTTGGAGCCCATGATTCACTTCATGAAGTGAATCATTCTCAGGGGGTTTTCTCTTTGCTCTTAGATTTTCGCAGATTCTCTTGAATGAGGCACAGTAGAGTTAGCCTGACACTGGAGTTAGCCTGTGCTGGGTAGAACCACTTACGCATAACAAATAGGCAGTTTCTGTCATTTCAGAGGCAAGATTGAAGACCTCCCTCTCTCTTTTATTTTTATTTTTTATTTTCATAGAGAAAACTTCTGCCTTTTAACTCAAGGAGAAAAATGTTTCCATTTTTAATGCTGTGCATGGCAGGAAATAAAGCACAGGGGTTAAAGCACTTTGAACCGTTAACGAGAATAAGCCCCTGGAAAAACCATGATATTACTTTCTGCCGAACTTGACTGTCCAGGGATTAAACTGCCTTTGAGTTTAAGACTCCTGCTTATTCCAGTTTGCTGAGCTCCTCACACACTCCGGTCGGAGTTCCACACACAGGGGTCTCGTTACCAACTGCGTCGCGGAGCAGATGAAGTTGTTTTGCCAAACTGTCTGATCCCAGAGCTGTGAGGCGTGGGGACCACTGACTGCAGCTATCCTTGTGGCTCAATTGGTGGCTATACCAGGAGTCCAAGGGAAGGAATGTGGCAGCCCTTCTGATCACTCACTCATCTTAGGGTTTAAAATCCTCTCTAGAACATTCCTGTTACCTTGACTCCACCACGGAGCCATAGACCTTTAACCTCTCCTCATCCATCTTGTTTTCTAGCTCTGTACCCATCCTTGTTTATAGAATCCTAAAGCCATCGCACTAAAGTGATGCCCAGAATTTATCCAATGCCAGACTCCTTCATATCGTCCTTGACCAATTGTCATCGTTCCTTCTAAACATGTCCCATGTCCTCCGTAATATGTATGTATCTGACGATACTTTTTTTATCTTCCAGATCAACCCCATTATCAATTGGATTCCTCTTTTCACAGCAATCTTTTCAATATTGGAAGCCAACTCACTTCTGTCAGTATTCTTTTTAAAAAATATATACTTTTGTTGATTTCAGAGAGGGAAAGGGGGAGAGAGAGAAACATCAATGATGAGAGAGAATCATTGATCGGCTGCCTCCTGCAAACTCCACACTGAGGATCAAGCCTACAACCCAGGCCTGTGCCCTGACCGGGAATTGAACCGTGACCTCCTGGTTCATAGATGGATGCTCAACCACTGAGCCATGCTGGCCGGGCTTCATCTCTTCATCTGCAGTCTTAACATGCTCAGTTCTCCCATCAGCCTTCATGTATCATGATGCTTCTGACCTGCATTATCAAGCCCCCCTTTCAGCCCCCTGCAAAATAAAGAAGTATTTGAAGGATCTATTGTGAAGACTCAAATTTCTATAAGCCTAGGTTAACATGGTCCAGCTAGAGATTTTTAGCTGAAGGTGTGGGAGATCCTGTATTTTATACTAATTAGGCTGAACCTCCATCAGAAAAGTGAAATGACGAGTCACAATTATTTTCCTCTTGAGTCATTATGATATGTACCGCACACATGAATTGCCTCATCCAAATTCAGGCGTTTACATTAAACCGGGACTAGAATCCTTGACTTGTCCCACGAGACAAGCAAATCTCAATTGACCTTGACGTGTACCCCTTCTTCCTGGTTGTTGGGGACATGACATACTCATCCTCAGGGAAACCTTCAGGCGTTATCTTTAACCATTTCATCCTCTTACCAAAGCTGAGGGCTGGAAGCCGGATTGGTGTGCCTGTCCCCCGCCCCTCTGCTGTCCTTTCTGGCTGCACGGTTAGCGTTAGAGGCACAGCCTCGGCCCAGACCATGGCTGAGCAGGGACCCTGGACTGGGCCACAGTATGGCTGGCCACAACCAGAACCGGGGTGCTGACTCTCCCGAGGAGATGCAGGCTGTGCAGCCTCTTTATTTGGGTTGGCAGCGGGCGTCACGCGCTTTGCTTTTGCCGAGGCCCGCTCACCTGCTGAGTATTTGTGTGTCCCAGAGATTGTTTAGTTATCCCCAGGTACCCAGGCTCTCCGGCCAACGTTTCCCCTCCGGCAGGGGTTCCCCACGGGGAACGCGACTGACCCCTCTCCTTTCCGGAGGGGCCTGCGCCATCACCCGGTTGGAAGCGCTAGAGTAGAAAAGCAGAAGGGGACCGACCCAGGAGGACACGTGATTTGCTCAAAGACAGCTGTGGAGCTAAGACCAAAATGTGCATCTTCTGATCTCAAATCTGGGGTTCTTTCTAGAACTTCTCAAACTTTCAGCTGCATATAATGACCCAAGGAACTGACTAATAACATGCAGATGCACAGGTCCCTCTCTAGAAAGTCTGGCGTGAAACCTGCCTGCTGAGCCTGCCCCTTCCTGTGGCCGAGGTCTGGAGATCCCTGCACTCACTGGCTCACTCTGGCTTGTCCACATTGCCCATCCGCTGTATGCACCTAGGGAAGAAGTGAGGCTATGCTGTTCAGTATGCAGATCGTTGTGTGCTCTTAGTCATTAAAAATATTGCAGCACAAAGAATCTATATAAAAGGCTAATATGCAAAGTGTCCTCTCAGGAGTTCGACCAGGAGAACGGGAGTTTGATCACTCGCTACGATGTGCGCTGATCACCAGGGGATGGCGCAGAGCATGGTGGGTGACCAGCGGGGTGGTGGGGCACCGAGGGAGCAAGGGAAGGAGGAAGTGATCAGCCCTGATCACTGGCCAGGCCAAGGGACCCAACCTGTGCACGAATTTTGTGCACCGGGCCTCTAGTATTACAGTAACATACAGACAGAAAGGATTCCGTCAATGCCCAGCCCCATCAAACCATCTATTTATCGCTGCTTCTGCCTTTGGAGAGCTTATTCGTTTATTTACATAAATACCAACCTAGTAATTATTTGGACCTTATTTGTATTCCTTTTGAGCCAAGTGGCCTCTTTATCATTTACTTGGCTAGGAAACAGGGCCCTTGAAAACAGAGGGGAAAAATAGTGTTTAATAGTACAGTGGTACCTCGAGATACGAGTGCCCTAACATACGAGATTTTTGAGATACGAGCCGTCGAGCGAGCGATTTTTGCTTTGGAATACGAGCAACATTTGAGATAGGAGTAATCTTGAGGATCAGCCAGCTGCACACGACCCACCAGTTTACCTCGATTTGAGCATCTCATAGTTTCCCACGCCTCAAGGTTACAGAACGAATTAAACTGGTATCTCGAGATACCACTGTATTTCACCAAGCATCCGTTCATTACCAGCCGCTTTGCACAGTGTTTTCCACACATTCGCTCATGGAATCCCATTCACCATATGAAGAAGGTCCTGTTACCTCCATTTTCCAGATGAGGAAACTGAGGCTTGGGAAGGCAAAGTAGCTTGACCCACGTGTCCTGGTTAGGAAGCCGTGAAGCGGAGATTCACAGCCTCCAACATGAACATGTATGCTCTTTCTCACCACACCACCTTCCAGACAGAAGGCAGAAGCTGCTTGTCCTTCAGGTTCCCACCTCCACAAGGAAAGCAGACCTGAACAGAACCCGACCAGAGGACAGAAATAACATGTGAACTTCCCTTCTAAGATGAGTCGTGAAGATGGATGGTGCCGTGGGCGGTAGAAGTAGGGAGGTACAGTGGTACCTGGAGATACGAGTGCCCTAACATACAAGGTTTTTGAGATACGAGCCGTCGAGCGAGCGATTTTTGCTTTGAAATACGAGCAACAGTTGAGATAGGAGTCATCGCTCGGATCGGCCGGCTCCACATGACCCACCAGTTTACCGCAACTCAAGCGTCTGTTTCCCACGCCTCAAGGTTACGGAACGAATTAAAGTCGTATCTTGCGGTACCACTGTATCTGCGTGAGCCGGCAGCCGTTAACGCCAGAGAGAAAAAATGGGACTTGATGCTAATGGCAGAGGCAGCCAGTAAGGTTTGGAGGCCGGGGAGTAATTCGGGGAGATGGAGAGTCAGAGAGCCCCCGTCCGCCATGAAGACATCAGTTTGGGCCCGGTGCCGGAGCCGCTGAGATGTGAGATTTGATTCTTATTTTCCCTCCGGAGTTGTTCATCAGCACAGTCAGGACCCCGAACGGAAGGAGGGAGGGAGGGATGGCGAGCGGGAGAATTAAGCTCTCCCTAAGATGGAGTAGAAGAGCCACGAAGAACAAAATTTCCCCGGGAAATGAAGTCTCCCTCGTCCCCGGCGCGTTGGTTATTATACAAGTTGCTCTTACGATTTCCCTGGAGTTTCTCCCATCTCTTCCTTCTCCCGCTTTTCACGGTACTTGGCACCATTTATTGGGCACTGGGCATGAGCGCAGGCCCTCTTCCTGGTTGCAGGTCACTGTCAGTGATGCCGCTGATGTGGCCATCTGTGCCCTGCGCTGGGCTAGGCACAGGAGACACTTGAGTCTCTGGCATTGGTCTTGACAGCCTTTTTGGGGAGACAGCCCTCGTCCGTGATACCAATGCCCAGCCTTGAGAGTTCCCTGTGATCTCAGGGGACTTTATGACAAGGGGAGGCCAGGTGTGGGCCGCAGATTAAAGAGAGATCATTATGAACAACAAATACATATCTATCAACAAGTGAATAAAAATTAAGGGAATTAAAAATTTGATCAACAGAATAAACTGGTGAATAGAATAGAATTGGGAGCATAGAAAGGGAGTGGACTGATCATTCTCAGGGGGAAAGGGGTGAGGGGTGTGTAGGGAGAGACTGGACAAAAACCATACACCTGTGGATGAGGTCAGCGGGAGGGAGGGAAGGGTGGGAGCTGGGTGGAGGGGAGCTATGGAGGGGAGCTATGGAGGGGAAAAAAGAGAAACAAATGTAATAATCTGAATAATAAAGATTTAATTTAAAAAAAAGGAGATCAGAAGTGAGCCGAGGAGGAGAAGGAGGGAGCACCACGAGGCCTGGGTGCTGCAGGAGGGGGAGCGCGGTGCTCTGAGCAGGCCCCTGCACCAGAGCCCGTGGGAGGGGCTGGGGCTCAGTGTCCAACCGTCCAACCGCAGGACCAGCCCTGTCTCCCGTGGGCCTACCTAGGCATCACATGGCAGAGGCAGGCCAGTGGGTTCCCGGGAAGCAGGCTCTGGTACAAGGTCATGGCCAAAGGCCCTCATGAAGGAGGCCTCTGGGGAAGGAGGAAGAGGGGAGCGGGACTGAGAAGGCGCCGGGGACTTCTGCAGCTGGAATGGCCCTCCGGGGCTGCCCCGAGTTGTGGGCCTTTTATACCCTCGTGTCAGCTTGTCCTTGGACGTGGGCTGCCCTGGGAAGGGAGCAGGAGCCGGGCGCTCCTCCATCAGGGCTGTTCTGAGGGCTGGTGGCCGCACCCCCTGTGGCCGTGGCAGTCAGCCTGTCATTCCTGAAGAGGGGCTCGGGCAGCACATAACGGTCGGCACGTTCCTAGAACATGGGTGGCACTGGGTCCCTGACTTGTGGCTGCGACGTAGGCAGAGAAGGTGTGGAATGGCAGCGTTTGTTTATTTTTTATTTTTTAAATAAATATTTTTATTTTTTACAGAGAGGAAGGGAGAGGGATAGAGAGCTAGAAACATCAATGAGAGAGAGACATCCATCAGCTGCCTCCTGCACGCCCCCTACTGGGGATGTGCCCACAACCAAGTACATGCCCTTGACCGGAATCGAACCTGGGACCTTTCAGTCCGCAGGCCGACACTCTATCCACTGAGCCAAACCAGTTTCAGCCAGCATTTGTTTAAAAGACAACAATTTCCCAGGCCAAGAAAGACCGTTTTGTACGTGGTTGAACGGCAGCCACCACAAACGGCCAAGTACATGGGTTTCAGGCTCTGCAACCCGAGTGTCATTCCTAAGGAGCGTGAATGCCGGTGTCCCCAAGTCAGTTAATGACCCCTGGGAGGAATCAGTGACCTGGACGGCCAGATAAATGCTATCATTTCAGACACTGTCCCCGAAGATTATTATTTTTTTCAGAGACAAAAAAGCCTTTGGAGTGAGAGAAGTCTCTCCTGTGCACACAACTATGAGTTAATTCAGGAGCCAGCGGAGGCAACCGTTCAGGCTCTACAGCAGCGGTTTGACCCACAGGTGGAAAACTGCTAGCAAGGTCGCCTAAGACCATCGGAAAACACATATTTACATGATGATCCATTAACAGTAGCAAAATGTCAGTGATGAAGTAGCCACGAAAATAATGTTAAGATTGGGGGTCACCACCACATGAGGAGCTGTCTTAAAAGGTCACAGCATTAAAAAAGGTTGAGAAGCGCTGGTTTAGAGCGAGCCCCCTTTCCAGGAGCCGAGCTAGCTCTGTGGGCCTCGGGCCTCGGCCTCTAAGAGCGCGGTAGGAGTTAAGAAGGCGGCGTGGATTCTGTTTATTGGGCCAGAGACGGGGAAAATCTCCATGGAGTGGGGTCGGCTCCCTGCGGCCTCTGCTCGGGAAGCGGCTAATCCCCCTGTGGACCTGGCCATCAGGTCGCAGGGACTGACGTGCCCAGGCCCTCGGAGGAGGGGAATGGACCTCCACACGATTGCAGGCGCTGGGTGGCCGGGTGGAGTTTTCACCCACTCATTCCCACTCCTCCTAACGCGGCCGGCGCCCCAGACTTTCCCGTGTGTGAGAGGGACCGTAAATGCCGTGTCAGCCATGCCACCTAATTAGGGATCCTCCTTTCATTTTCCGGCCCCTGTTCCTTCCAGCTGACCTGCTAGCTAATCGTGTTAGTCCTGCTCCCAGAAGGCATTTCTCCCCGCTCTCCGCCCTTCCACCGCCTTGACCGTGACGTCCAAGGGCAAGCACCGGCTCGCCCACCTGGTCTCCCCGTTTTCACTCTTGCTTTCCACCCCCAGCACATTCTTAACATTTCAGGACCCAGCCCGAGGGAACCTGTAAACATGCAAATCAGGTCACACCACTGCCCTCCTGGGGAACACTGACTGAGCCACACGAGACTCCGTGTGGTCTGCCCACTCGACCTCGTTCCTCCTGCTCCTCTGGCTTCAGCCCCACTCGTCACGTTTTTCCAACAAACCAAGCTCTTTCCTGCCCCAGGGCCTTTGCACTTGCTGTTTTCTCTGCCAGGACCACTCTTCTCCAGCTGTTTACATGGATGGCTCTTCCTTCTCTTTCAGGTCCCCAGCCCAAAGGAACGCTTTTCAGAGAGGGCTTCCAGCTAAAATAACCCTCTCCCCGGGGAGATGCTGTTGTGTCACCTATTTCTTTCATGGCTCTTATCGAAATCTGACTTTAATCTGTTTATCTTCGTTTCCTTTTCTTTGTTTAAATATATTTTATTGATTTTTTACAGACAGGAAGGGAGAAGGATAGAGTTAGAAACATCAATGAGAGAGAAACATCCATCAGCTGCCTCCTGCACGACCCCCACTGGGGATGTGCCCACAACTAAGGTACATGCCGTTGTCCGGAATCAAACCTGGGACCTTTCAGTTTGCAGGCTGACGCTCTATCCACTGAGCCAAACCAGTTAGGGCAGTGAGCTGTGGTTTGCCGCTCTGTTGACTAATGAGTTTGCCGACCACTGTCATATACTACCATTTACCTCTTTGCACACAATATGCCACAATTGCCTAATACAGCTTCTAACTTCACGGTAACACTTAGTCTAGCCCAGTGGTCGAGCCGAGGTTTGCCGATCCCTGGGTTAGGGCTCTCCGTTTTCTTACGTATTATCTGCCTTCTCTCCCCGCAGTGTTCCCTGGAGCAGGAACCTGTTACTGTGTACTGGGGTAGCTCAGCACTAACACAGCGACGGGACATAGGGGTGCTACTCAGCATCTGGTGAAGAAGGGGTGGCTCTGTGAGGGGCGGGGCTTTGCAGGGCCTGCTGTACAAACGGAAACAGGACAGGAGAGCACCAGCCACGTTCCGATGCCCTAATTGCATTCCTAGAGATATGTACAGGGTTTTAATTTGCAAACACTTGGTTGAAGGTTCTAGAAGGGCACACCATTTAAAGGAAGTCAGCACGCGGGCAGCTTGTGACGATGCCTGGAGCGGCTCAGGGACGTGGCGGTCTCCTGGTTCACAGAGTTCTCGTATATTGCTGATGAAACAGTGTTTACCGTATTGCCCTAGCTTTCCTTTTATAAAACGTTATTACACACATACAAAAAAGGTAGAAGTGTTTTCAACGTGTTAGCCAGATCACGTGGGGCGGCGTTAGTAAAGAAAAACCAGAAAGGATAACCCTATCTGATTTTTAGACGGTAAATTTGTAATTTTTTTTCAAAAGCAGTTACTTTTTTCTTTTTTAAACATACCAGTGGTGACTCCTTTTGTGGGGTAAAGAGTAAGCCCCATCTTTGTCTCTTGACTAAGTGCAGCGTGCTGTACATTGGTTTACTTGCTTTCTGTAAATAGCGCCGAGTTAGGTGTGTCATTAGTGATGATGTTGCTTTAAGACACACTCTTCCGAGAGATGCAGGTGTCCTTCCTGGAGGGCCCACTGGGCACGCCCCCTGCAGTGGCCTCTGGGAGTTTTCTGGCGGCCTTGGGATTTTCAGAGAACTTTACACTCTTTTAGTGGGCCACTGAGTGCTCGAGTCAGCTCTAAGTTTGTTTTTTTTCCCAAAGAGTGACTTTGTAAAGAAAAATATTTTTATTGATTTTAGAGAGGAAGGGAGAGGGAGAGAGAGAGATGAAAACATCAATGATGTGAGAGAACCATTGATTGGCTGCCTCCTGCACATCCCCTACTGGGGATTGAGCCTGCAACTGGCATTGAACCTAGGACTCTTCAGTCCACAGGCCGACGCTCTATCCACTGAGCCATACCAGCGAGGGCCAGTCAGTAGTCTTTGTTCCAAAGGGTCATCAAGGCCATTACTTTTGGCCTATTGTCCCCATACTGTCCCACCAGGGGGGCCTGTTTTCCTTTTTCTTGTCCTCCTTCCCCTCCCTTTTTCCTCCTCACACGTTTCCTGTCTTTGCCCTCCTCCCTCAGTTTGAACCTCAGGCCAGACAAGGTCTGTCTTGCTCACTGGAGGTCCCAAGAGACTCCAGAAAGTGAGCTGCTGGACGCCGGACGTGCTTTAATGCCGGTGGTCTTGATCCAGCAACTAGAAGGGTTCAGCAGTCTGGAAAAAGGGCTATGCATAGATTAAATAAGAGTCCAGAGACGAAACAATTTTGAAAGGCATATTGGGGGAGGCAGAGGAGCTTGGCTGAAGAAACCAAGTTCTCCTGGTCTCAGGACCCCTTGCTTTTTATTAACACAAGTTATCCTAAGGCAAGGTGGAAATGTACACTTCAAAGGGTAGGGTTTCTTTCTTACAGAAGCATTGTCTGATGGGGGAATTGCCTTTGGCTGTGCAGGTGTTTGGCCAACAGGAGCAATAACATGTAGATTAAGATGCCTTGAGCCGTCTGGTGGCAGCAAACAATCAATTTAATCCTTTTCAGATTTGGGGAAATGCCTTCAGCCATTCCCACAACATATGTACTCAACCCTTGTTGAGTTCCATCAATCTTTCGATGGAACTCTTGCAATTAGGACATGCTGGAGCTGGCTTCTGGCGGCCAGCTCCACCCCAAATCCGCAGAACGAACCCCAGCCTCAGTCCCTGGCGTTCCTTGTGCACCCAGGTCTCAGTGAGGCTCAGGAGGCGGCTTGGTCCTGTCCTTCCCGCTGTTCCCTGACCACTGCCCAAGAGGCTCTTTGCTCATGTTAATCAGAGTGTGTCGTGGTCCATCATGGGGGTATAACTTGTACTTTAAGGATCTCTTTTGACTCTAAGTACAGGGAAACCCACCTCCCAGTGACTCAGGCCCCCATCCGTCTGTTTGACAAATGGGTGTTTTCCTTAGCCCTGTAGCCAGGCCTGGAACCAGGTCCCTGGCCAGGAATGACACGGGGTAGGGGGGTGGAGGGGTGGGTCTCCCTCGGCCATGAGTTTGGATGGTGTTTACCGGCCACGCCAGAGCCCTGGCGGCAAAGGGTTCTCTCTTCCACTGTTTTGAAGCCTCATGGGAGAATCCGCAGGAGGTTAGCAAACCCAATCCGGCAACAGCTGCATTCTGAGTGGGAGCCACAGGCCTGGGTAGGCCCGGTGTCAGCCTTAGGCCGTGGGAAGGGCGGCCCGGGGTGTTCTCTCAAAGAGCAAGCAGACGTCTCATCGCTGGGGAGTAAGCTCCCCCAGGCCACCCCCACCATATGTCTCCCGTGGTGATTTTTCTGCGTCTCACTCTGAGCTATGAGGTCCCTGGTGGTGGGGGTGAGGGTGAGGGTGGGGGAGGAGGGAGGGCTGTTTCCCATTGTAGCTCTCTCCCCAGATGCTCAGCTAATTGGCAAGAAAAGGAGAAGCAAAAATAGTGAAAATCTGTGAATTAATCAAACGGCCTTGAAGCAACTGCCAAGATGTGTACAAATCATGAAATAATTAGAAGTGTGAGGAATATGATCAGGCTGACTGCCTTAGGAGGCCGCGGGCTGGCGGGCCGAGGGGTGTAAATCCTTTCCGTGGGGCTGTGATCTCGCCGTCCTGGTGTCTGGGTTCCTCGGACCCCGTCCAGGGTCCTGGCGGCTCCCCTGGGAGCTGCTAGAATCGACGGGGACCTTCCGACGGCCCCCTGAACATGGGCAGCATCTTGTCCCAGGCGCCTCTTACAGTTCAGAAGGACACTTTTAAGGCCTCACACCATGTCTTTTGAATCCACCGTCTTGCTTCATCTCACTCGCACCAAATATTGTTGCCAGCGTTTTTCAGAGGAGGAAACCAAGGCCCAGAGCGTGAATGGAGGTGAACCCAGCTCCTCGAGCTAATCGGGAGCACAAGGAGAGCCAGAGGCGGGGTCTTCTCCCTCCAGCCTGTCTCCCACCCACACCCCCTTCCTTTGGACCCCACTTGTTTCTCAGCAGTGCCAGACGTTGGTGTCTGATGGCTGACAGCCAACTGCTGTTTTGTCTTCCCGGGTATTCAGTTTATCAATCCAACAAATGGGCTGAATAATTGTTCTAAACTAAGGCTTAGGGATAGATGGCTGTTTGTTTTCATTTCATCTTATATCCAGGTTACACTGGGGAGGAGAAAAGGATCCATTTTCTTTATCTTTTCTTTTTGGAAAATGCTTAATGGAAATAGTCTACTAGGGAAGGATAGAAACATTATGTAATTAGAGTCTCATTGTTTGGCTTTGCTCTCTGATCTGTGAGGACTTTAAATTTTTTAATTTTTTAAAATATATTTTATTGATTTTTCCACAGAGAGGAAGGGAGAGGGATAGAGCGCTAGAAACATCGATGAGAGAGAAACATCCATCAGCTGCCTCCTGCACAACCCCTACTGGAGATGTGCCTGCAACCAAGATACATGCCCTTGACTGGAATCGAACCTGGGACCTTTCAGTCTGCAGGCCGACGCTCTATCCACTGAGCCAAACCGGTTTCAGCTGTGAGGATTTTTAAATGAGTAGGTGCTTCCAATCAGTGATTCAAGAGGGGGCATGGCTCAGGGCAGAAGTGAATTCTGAGAGCAGAACAGCAGCGTGATTAAGTGACGCGCATTCGCTGGCTCCGCTACCAGAACAGAGATGTGCCCGCTCGCTCGGGAGGGAAAGCGGGCGGCACAGCAGCGGCTGCTTCACGGGCTCCTCTCTGGTCCCCGGTTTGGCCGGCAGCAAAGCGCTCCATGAGAGCGAAGGTCGGGGAGTCGGGAGCGGGAGCGGCTACGGAATTGGAGGGGCCCGGTTGTGAAAGGAAGACGTGGGCCGCTTGTCTGAAGTCTCAGCATTTCAGGGCAGCCACAGCAGAGCGTTAAGCCAGACGCAAGGTCCCTCTGAGCGTGGCTGGGGCGCTGGGGGACCGGTCACCTCGGTCCTAGGCCCTCGAGTTGGCCCTGGTGGCAGCCATCGGACAACGAAGGATGCACGCCTGGGTCTGTGGGTGCTGAGTGTGCCCCGTGCCACTGGCCTGGAAGGTGGGGGAGGAAAGTCATCCAGCCTCTGTTCTGGAGTCACTCAGATGCCCAGCTCTGTTCCTGGTGCAGGGACTCAGCAGGGAGCAAGCAGAGCTGCCAGGTCTGTGGGGACGGGAGGGCACAGGCCCCAGGCTGTCAGCTCCCAGAGAGTTATTATTATTATTTTTTTTTACAGAGAGGAAGGGAGAAGGATAGAGTGTTAGAAACATCGATGAGAGAGAGACATCAGCTGCCTCCTGCACGCCCCCTACTGGGGATGCGCCCGCAACCAAGGTTTATGCCCTTGACCAGAATCGAACCTGGGACCTTTCAGTCCGCAGACCGACGCTCTATCCACTGAGCCAAACCAGTTTTGGCAGCTCCGAGAGTTTTAAGAGCTCCACTCGACCTGCCTGCCTGCTTTCTGTGGGTTAAGAGGGCTGAGTGATAACACCGCCCACCCCTGTTGTGAGGACTCAGCTCGTTTTCAGGCCTGCACCCGTGTCTGGGTGCCAGGGGCTTCGGGAAATGCCAGCAAAGACGACGGGAAGGTGGGGACACAGTCATGGGTGGGGACTGCCTGTGGAGCATTCATCCTGGCTCTGTTCTTTTTGGGTGGACACAGACTTGGGGATCTTACACAGCGAAGCCACTCCCTCCTTCGCCCTCCCTCCGCACCAGCCTCTCCTCGCCATCCTGGGGACACAGGAGTGCCCTGGGTGTAGGACCCCTCGATCCACAGTGTCCTCTCCTGACCCATCCCAAGGTCCTGGCATTCTGCTTTCCTCCAGTTCTGCACCTGCCGGGTTCTCAGCCATCTGCAGGGCGAAGCTTAGATGTCCTTCTCCTGATGTTCACAGCCCTCCCCCAGCTGACTGCACCTCCCTCGCTGGCCATCCGCCTCCCTTCACTCTCAGCCAGAGCCAGCTTCTCAGCCTCGCCTTGTCACCCCACAGTCATGGTCTCCCTGGTCTTGGAGTTCAGTTCAGTTCCACAGACATGGACTGAGAGCCTCTCTTCGTGGTCCTTCTGGAACAGGGGACAGGCGCTCTGCATTATTCACGGTTCCGTCCGCATTTGCCCCTTTGCCTGCCTGCTGACATTTATTTTCAACCCCCAAATCCATTCCCATCGCGCTTTCACTGCTCTCCGCCGACACGTGCAGAGCAGATCAGCCAGAAACCAAGGGGCCCACGTGCCCAGCTGAGGTCCCTGGAGGCCACACCCTGCATGTACTGGGGGGTGGGGAGGGCAATAGGGGGGAAAATAATAATAAATAAAATTTTAAAAATGTATGAGAGCCTGCTTCATTGTTCTATCAGGCGCTGGAAGGAGCCTTAGCCTGCATTTCCTCTGGGAGCCCTGGTTCGGTTGTCACTAACTCAGTGTTTGTAGCAAATTTAACAATAAGGACTGACTGTCCAAAAAAACAACAGAAAAAAGAAGAAAGTTGTGTTTCTACTAAGTGTCAGATGTCAGCCAACCCCACTGGGGCGCTGGCCCTTCCCGGTTCTGGTGGCCGTTTCACGCCAGTGTCAGCCCACTTTCTCTGACGCACACTCAGATGCTGCCTTCTGATGCCTATTAATTTATTGATTTTTTTACAGAGAGGAAGGGAGAGGGATAGACAGAAACATCGATGAGAGAGAAACATTGATCAGCCGCCTCCTCTACTCCTCCTACTGGGGATGAGCCCGTAACCAAGGTACATGCCTTTGACCAGAATTGAACCTGGGACCTTTCAGTCCTCAGGCCGACGCTCTAGCCACTGAGCCAAACTAGTTAGGGCTTAATTGTTATTTTTGAAAAACTATATGTATTTTTATTGATTTCACAGAGGAAGGCAGAGGGAGAGAGAGATAAAAGCATCCATGATGAGAGAGAATCAATCAGCTGCTGCCTGCGCGCTCCCCACAGGGGATGGAGCCCAAAACCCTGGGCATGTGCCCTGACTGGGAATCGGACCGTGACCTCCTGGTTCATAGATCAACGCTCACCCACGGAGCCACCCTGGCTGGGCTTCATTGTGATTTTAATTCTCCAGGTGGGACCCCCAGATGAACAGTTCAGTCCTGTCAGGGCCAAACACCATTGCCCCCCTCCAGTGTCCCCCCCCCCCCCCGGGAGGTGGGCGGTGACGCGGACGGAAGCCAGAGGCGGGGACGGCGTTGACACGGGGCGTGCTTGTGGGTAGAGCGTGGACGCAGTGGGAAGCGGCACAACAGAAACTCGATCCGCCAGAGAAACGCAGGGCCCCGGCCCCTCGGGGTGCCGCGAGCATCAGAGGTGTTTGTAGAAGCACAAAGCGGCTTTGAAGGTGCCGCGGGAGGGTTGCTTGTTCTTGGCTCTGATGTTGGCGGGTGACCCTGAGGAAGGAAGGGACCCGCCAGGCGGGCTGCCCCCGGGCGGGGGGGACCTCCAGGCCGATGGGGCCCCGTGTGGTCTGGAAAGGCTTACTCGGCGCTTCTCCAGCCAGGACCCCACACCCCACAGCGTTCACGCGGCTCAGGCAGCACGTGGTTCCGCATGGCCCTGAGCTAGCTGTCCCTCCTCTCAGGCAGAGGCTGTGTGTTTTTCTGCAACCTTCACGGAGCCTGGAGTGCTGGGGGGTGGGGGCCCGCTGCCCGGTTTCTGCGAGGACCCTGGAGCCCCCGGCCGTGGCTGTGGTGGGCTCAGGGCCCATGCGCCCATTTCTTCTCTCCAGTTCTGAGAAGCCCATTTCCCTTGTTCGACTTCCGAGTACAGTGGTACCTCGAGATACAACTGCCCTAACATACGAGATTTTTGAGATACGAGCCATGGAGCGAGCGATTTTCGCTTTGAAATACGAGCAACATTTGAGATAGGAGTTATCGCGAGGATCTGCCGGCTGCACACGACCCACCAGTTTACCGCGACTCGAGCGTCTCATAGTTTCCCACACCTCAAGGTTACGGAACGAATTAAACTCGTATCTCGAGGTACCACTGTATTAGATTGGCAAGGTGTTTGTGTGTGTTGTCAGGATCTACTATCCCCGACCTCTGCCTTTGGACGAGTCACTTCAGCATCCTCTCCACCCTGCTTTCCCCTCCACAGTTCCCCTGGATTCTCTCAGTCCGCCACCTTCTGTCTCTCCTAACGCACGGTTGTGAGTAGTATTAGCACCTCTGGACCCCAGTCGTCCCTGGCAGACAGAGGCCGGGTCTGGCTTGTTTTCTTTGTACTATTTCTGCCAGGATGTCCTGGGTGTATTGCTGTCCCCTGCTGGATGGATGGAGTCACTGAGCAGACGTCCTCGCAGAGCTGACAGTTACGTGTGGGTCCGGGGCCATAGGAGAGGGGCTGGCTAACTCCAGCCCGCCTCTGTCCCGGGCGTCGGGGCCACAGGGAGTCCCCAGCACCTCTCCATTCCGTGCTGAGAGGAGAGTGGGGATGCAGGAGAGAGGAGGGGAGAATGTAGGAAAGCCCTCCTCGACGGTGGGAGTGCCCAGAGAATGGGGGATGCAATCTGTTGTGGCGGATCCCCATCGTGGGGACTCTGTGGGAAAGAGGGACACCCACGGGGGTCTAGAGTCGTTGCCTGGATCAGGGCCTGCTGTCCTGGTGCAGCCGGGCCGGGCCGTCAGCGGAGCCAGAGCTGGGCCGGCAGAAAAGCCCCAGAGGCCCCGCTTCCTGCGGCCGAGCCCGCACAGCACCCACTCCCGGCGCAGGGGTGTCCTCGTGCACCTCCAGCCTGGGTGACGACCCGTGGGGCTCAGGAGGGCGGGGTTCTTCGTTCCCGGCTCCGCCCGCCGCGCCTCCTGGCACCCTGCAGCCAGGCTGTCCTCATCCGAACCCCTGAGCCCATCCCCTTGAAACCCCATGAGCCGATCACCCCGAAACCCCAGGCGCTACTAGTTCACGGGCTGAGGGGCAGGAATCCAAGCTCCCAGGTCTCCCCCGAGGCCAGGCCTCCATCGGACACCCCTGACTGCTCCCCTGGGAGTGGGGGGCCGGGGGTGGGAGGCGGAGTGCTGGCTTGGCTTCCGTCGGAGGTCACTTGGGGAGAATTGTGAAACTGCAGGACTGTCTGCCCGTGTCCGCCCGTGTCCGCCCATGTCCACCCTCAGGTGGGAAGCACAGGCCAGCGCCTGCAGGCTGTGGCTTTACTGATAATCGTGTGTGTGTGTGTGTGTGTTCGTATGTGTGTGCAAGTGTGTGCATGCACATGTGTGTGCATGTGTGTGTACGTGTGTATGTGTGTGCGCGTGCGCAGTGAGGGGCTGTTAGGAACTCAGGGAACACTGGGCAGTAAACATACAGTTGAGTCGGGGAGGGGCGGGGAGGGGGAGCAGTACTTTAGTTGGAGGCTGCAGGTCAGGATTTCTTTCTTCCAGGTCCCTGCTGCCCCCAGAGCGGCCCCTGCATCCCTCCAGGTGCCTCACTCCCCCCTTCCCCAAAGGCCAGAGAAAGTGGTGCCTCCCTTCCCCCCCACCTGCAGCGAAGGGTGTGTGTGTGTGTGTGTGTGTGACATTCTGAGCAGTGCGGGCGCCGGTCGGTGGGCAGACAGCGTGAGGAGAGCCCCCAGCGCACTGTGGCTGAAGTGTCGCTCCCCGGTACCTGCAACGCTTTCTCCACCGGCTGTCAGGCTTTCTTTCCAGGAAAAGTGAGGAATGTGTGCTCTCAGAGCCAGTTCAAGGGCAAGTTCAGTTCAGTCAGGCGTGAGACCCTAGAGGTCCATGGCCGTGGCTTGGAGAGGGAGGACAGCACAAGAGCGCCTGCCGCTCTGACACTCCTTGGTGTTGATGGGGCTCCTGGACCCCGATGGGGGTCACATCCTGCTGGTGTCACACTGGGCGTGTCTCTTGTGTTAGGGCGTCAGCTCTTTGGGAGATGGGATCAGCTGTCACCCGTTCCCATTCCACACAGTCACCAGGGAATGAAACCTTCCTGTGGGTGATGGCAGGAGCCCTGCAACCCGAGGCAGCCAGCGCTGCTCTCAACAAGGAGCCAGGGACCCTGGGAACCAGGAATTCCTAAGGATGGAAATATATACCGTATTTTCCGGCAGATAAGACGACCCCCAACTTTTCCAGTTAAAATATAGAGTTTGGGATATACTCGCCCTATAAGATGACACCCGGCGTCTAAGACGACCCCCGACTTTGGAGAAGATTTTCCTGGGTTAAAAAGTCATCTTATACGCCGAAAAATACGGTACATTTTTATTATTTTTATTTTTCTATGTTTAAAATATTTCATATATTAGTACATATGTCTCCTTCCCCCCCCCTTGACCTTCCCCCAGCCTCCCTGCCCCCTGTGACATGCCCCTCACCTTCCCCCCAGTGTCTGTGTCCATTGGTGTGCTTATGTGCATGCCTACAAGTCCTTCGGTTGATCTGTTTCCCTCCCTCCCCAGCCTTCCCGCGGTAATTTGACCGTCTGTTCGGTGCTTTACTGCCTCTGAATCTCTCTCTTTTTATTCCTCAGGTTATAATGCTCTTTATTGTCCACAAATGAGTGAGATCATGTGGTGTTTTCTTTCATTGCCCGGCTTGGTTCGCTCCGTATAATGCTCTCCAGGTGCTGGGGATGGAAACATATTGGTTTAATATCCAAATGATATCATTCCCACGGTGCCCATGCGCTTCCATGTTTCTGTTCCGAGCCCCGAAAGCCCCCGATCAGAGTCGTTTTGTTATTTCCTCTTTGTGTGATTAGACTCGCGGGGGCCGCGCCGGGTTCTGAGCGCTCCAGAGCTGTGATTCTCCATCGTGACTGCCCTTGGACTCGCCAGGGGAGCCCCTAACACCCCATTAGCTCGACTCCCTGCGGGCAGGAGCAGGCGTCAGCAGCTGTCGGGTTCCGGGTGAGTCCGTGTGCAGCCAAGGCTGAGCAGGCGCTGTCTGAGGACCGGGGACCTGTTTTGTGAATTGCGTTCTCGCCGGGGCCTCCCCGAGGGCTTGGCACAGAGCGAGTCTTCCGCAAACGTCAGCGCCTCCCAGCAGCGCCTCGTCATAGATGGCATATAACTTCATGCAAGGTGATTCTCAGATCGAGCTGGGGGCCTGTCTCTCTTCGGGGAGTCCTGTCTCTCTCCGGGGCGCCCTATCTGTTTGCACCCCCGTTCATCTAACGCAGGATTCATCCCCGATCAGATCATCGGCTCTTTCCCTCCTTTCTTCTCTCCCCCCACCCCCCTGCATTCCAGGCCTGCGTTGTGTGTGGCAATTTTCATGCAAATCTCTGGTCTCCATCCTCACCAGCACCACCCCATCTAACTACTATCCTGAATCCCCTGAACTTCCTCAGAGGCACTGCCCACCCATCCATCCGTCCTCTGCACCGGCCAGAATCAGGGGATAACACGCAAACACGATCTGCGATTTATTGATTGAAACCCTTCAATGACGTCCCACTGCCGTTAGGAGACCGAATTCTGTCATCCGTGTGACAAGGCCCCGTGGTCTGGTTGTCAGGCCTCCCTGGTCGGGGCCCCAGGCCCTGTCTGACCTCCTTTCTCGCCTCCATTCACGCCCTCTCCCCCACCTTCCTTGCACTCCAGCCCCTCTAGCTTGCTTTCATTTCGTGGAATTTCACACTCCCCGAGTCTTGGGGCCGTTGCACGTGCATTGCCCTTGTCTGGAGCACATTCCCCACCTCCTCCCCACCTCCTCCTCCCTTTCTGCCTCGTCAGGTGCTGCTGATCCTCTAGTTCTCAGCTGAGGAGCCTTCCTCATGGGTGACGGCTCTCAGGCCCCCGCCCAGCACTCCTGTGCCGTGTGCTTGTTAGCATCAGGCTTGCTTCTCTGTAGCAGGTGACCACGGTTCCCAGCTCCCCTACCACCTCGGTGACAGTTCGCTCCCCGTCTCCCTGCCCGCCTGGCAGAGGCCCACGAGGGCGGGGCTGTGTCCACGTTGTTCATTTGCTCCCCAGGACAAAGGGCAGAGCACCCAGGAAGTGCTCAGGGAGTACTTGTTGACGAACACCTGGACCCCTTTGGGGAACAGCTGCAGACCTCTTTGGTCCTGGAGCGCATAACCAGTGTAGCTGCCGGCTTCTCCTGTCCCCCCTCGTTCAGCGGGGGGTCCTCTCCGTCTGGGATCCCTGTGGGCGTTCCCAGCAGCACAGCTTCATCAGACAGTTTGGAGCAGACCTGCCACGCGCCTACTTTCACAGCCTCCCGAAGACCCATTCACACCCGCCCCCCGATGGCTTTCCTGCAGGAATCTTTCCGTGTTTCTTCTCTCCTTAGAACAGCGATTCTCAACCTTCCTAAGGCCGCGCCCCTTTAAGACAGCTCCTCATAGGGTGGTGACCCCCAACCATAACATTATTTCCGTTGCTACTTCATAGCTGTCATTTTGCTACTGTTATGAACTGTAATGTAAATATCTGATATGCAGGATGTATTTTCGTTGTTAAAAATTGAACATAATTAAAGCTTAGGGACTAATTACAAAAACAATATGTAATTATATATTGTGAGATATTTATTTCTAATTACAAATAAATGCAATTTTGCCTTGAATCGTGGTGTAGCATGGGTAACAGTCTTCATATGACAACAGTAAAACAGTAAACTACATGGCTACATTTTGCTACACTGATGAGCGTGTGTTGGTTCCTAAGACCATGGGAAATAGGTGTTTTCCAATAGTCTTAGGCGATCCCTGTGAAAGGGTCGTTCCACCCCCAAAGGGGTCGAGACCCACAGGTTGAGAACCGCTGCCTTAGAAGCTTCCTGAATTTTACTTTCTCGGGACTTGGCCTAAGACCTGTCCTCTGTTCTGCCCTTTGGCCCACGAGGATTTTCGGGAGGTGCTCCTGTTTCAGATGCCCTGTTCCAGTGTCCCGTGTCCAGCCTCACAGTGACGCTTGGGGGTGTCTGGGGGAGTGTGAGGACATAGCGCAATATCAGTCTCCCACCCCCAGCGGCCCTGGTGCCTTTACCCACTGCGCACCTTCCCTCGCCTTAAAGGCACTAGAAGTAAGACTCCCCATTTAAGGCTTTCTTTCCTTGAGCTCCCCAAAAACGGTGGACGGGACTTTGGACGAAGCTTCAACGACCTGGTTTTCAGAATGTCTCAGGATATTTTCCATCTCTGGGCCTCGATTTATTGCTTTTGTAAAGTGAAAACTTTGGAGCAGGTTATAACATTTTTTTGTTCTTATAGGTTTATTCTAATCTGCAGAGGCAAGATTTTTTTTTTAAAGGAAAGAATCAGAGGGAAAAAATAGATACAGAGGCAAAGGAGCATTGAACAGACTGTCAAACTACATGGGAAGGCAGGGGAGGTTGGGGGGAGGGGCTGTAAGAGATCAGCCAAAGGACTTGTATGCATGTATGTAAGCACAACCAACAGATACAGGATACTGGGGGTGGGGAGGGCAGGTGAGGGCATGTACTGGGAGGTAAGGGAGGCTGGGGGAGGTCAGTGGGGGAAGAAAAAAAGGAGACATATCTACTCCTATTTGTAATACTTTAAAAAATGAAAACTTTGGACCAGGTTATTAAGGAATCTATAATCATAAAAGCATAATATGCTAGTTGGACTGGACAGCCAAACAACCTTCTGGACAAAGCCAGGGCTGCGAGGGCCATCAAGGCAGGCGGGGCTGCAAGGGCTGAGCTCCTTGCACAAATTTTGCGCACCGGCCTCTAGTCTGTAATAGAAGTGTAATATGCTAATTAGACCAGGTGTCCTTCCGCACAACCTTCCAGACAAAGCTGGGCTGCGAGGGAAACTGGGGCCTGGGTGCTGGAGGGAAGTCGGTGGCAGCAGCTGGGGGAGGAAAGGCCTACTCTTGTATGAATTTCGTGCACCGGGCCTCTAGTCTCTCTATATAAAAGGCTAAGTGACCGGCTATCCGTCTGGCCAGTACATATAACGTGCACTGGCAAGTTAAAAGTAAATGTTGACTAGCGCATGCACAATGCATATAAAGCTCTCACTGGCACCAATCGCACGCATGTTTTAATGTTATGCTTTATTACATATACTATTTTGACATGTAATTTAAAAAATATATATATTTTATTGATTTTTTACAGAGAGGAAGGTAGAGGGCTAGAAAGTCAGAAACATCAATGAGAGAGAGACATCGATCAGCCGTCTCCTGCATGCCCCCCACTGGGGATGTGCCCGCAACCAAAGTACATGCCCTTGACCGGAATCGAACCTGGGACCTTTCAGTTCACAGGCCGATGCTCTATCCACTGAGCCAAACCCGTCTCGGCGACATGTAATTTTTTGCAGTAATGTAATTACCACAGGAATCTTTCCTCTAATTAGTTTTCTTTCAATGTGCACAAATACATGCACCAGGACACTCAATGATAATAACGATGGTAATAACAATAGTAAGTATTATCTAGCATTTATTGGGCACTTGCCATGTGTCAAACACTAAGAATTTTACATTGTGGAGGAAAAATGCTGTTTTCCTTTACTGACACCAGATATTTGGGGGCTTTTCTCTCACACTGAGTATTCGGGCAGTTCTACTCAGTTCTGACACTGTCTTCCTGAGCTTAGCATCAGAGCCCAAAGGTTCGGGGCTCAGTCTCCCCAAGACTCTGTCTATGTCCACCTCCAAGCTAATCGCAAATCCAGGTGGTTACTGGTGCTACTGACTGACTGGCCACAGGTCACAAGTTCCCATAACCCCTCCTCAGGCTCACTGAATTTGCTAGAATGGCTCGCAGGACCCAAGGAAACCGTTTCTCTAAATGACCAGTCTATTATGAAGGATATTAAAGGATGCAATGGACCGCCAGGTAAAGACACACATTGGGTGAGGCCCAGCAGGATCCGGGCACAGGGGCTCTGTCCCTGGGAGTTCGGGGTGTGACGCCTTCCCAACACATGGTTGCACTCTTATTCACCAACCTGGGGGCTCTGAGTCCACCCCCACTTCTGAGATCCTTGTAGAGGCTTCAGCACGTAGATGTGATCCCTTATTTGCTCCACTTTATTCCTCTCCCCTCTCCAGAAAGTTCTAAGCGTTCACCAGGGCTCTTGGTCTTGCCGGTGACCAGCCCCACCCAGAGTCCCCTCATCAAACAAAAGATGCTCCCGTCACCCGGGAATTCCCAGAGGACCGGCAGCTCCGTGTCAGACAGGCCGTCGCCCTGGAATCACGAGGATTCTAGGAGTTCAAGGTCAGGAACAGGATCAGAGACCAAATATCAGCAGGAACTGGGTGCAGGGACCAATATACACATTTCTTATTTCGTGTAATATTTTTGATTCCAAGTGGGGCATCCACCTCTGTGGAGGGCTGACTTAAGCCAGACCTAGATTTTCCATTGTGATGGGGGTTGCTGACCCCACATGGTTCATTTTATATTTATGTCTGTGTATGAGCTCATTTTAAAATTCATTAACCTCCCTTACAAGCGTCGGAGGCAGAGGTTTCTGTGGCTCCGTTTTGCAGACGGAGAAACGTAGGCACGGTGAGACTCAGCAGCTTGCTCAGAGCTCCAGAGCCAGGAAGGGGCAGAGCTGGGATTCAAACCCGGGAACACGGACCCCAAAACCCCCCCTCTCACCGGCTGGTGTAGAGGACAGAGACGGGGCCTGGGAGTCCCACAGACCGGGCCTCAGGACCGACTCCACCACCTACCGGCTCCGTGACCTCAGCCAGGGGGCTTCGTTTTACCTTAAACCTGTAAAAGCTTATCTTTGACCCTCTCCACACACAGCCACATTCTGAGGGACAGAGTCAGGGCTTCCACCGTGGAACTGGAGGTGCAGGAGGGGGGAAACAGCCCATTAACAAGGGAGTTTTTTTTTTTTTTAATATATGTTATTGATTTTTCACAGAGGAAGGGAGAGGGAGAAACATCGATGAGAGGGAGACATCGATCAGCCGCCTCCTGCACGCCCCCTACTGGAGATGTGCCCGCAAGCAAGGTACATGCCCCAGACCAGAATCGAACCTGGGACCTTTCAGTCCGCAGGACAACGCTCTATCCACTGAGCCAAACCGGTCTCGGCAACAAGGGAATTTTGTGCACCTTCAAGTTCACCGTGTTGCGTGGCGGGCCGGACCCAGTGCAGGCACTCGGTTAACCCGGGTTCTCCCCTCCTTCTGCCAGTTCTGACTTCCTGCCCACCCGCCTCTCCCTGGGTAACAGCTCTGATGCTCTGTTGGCAGCATGTGGGTGAGCACGGGGTGGGATCTGCCTGCTTGGCAGCTATTTCTAGAAAGAGGGGAAATATCTCTCCGTTTTACATCCCGTCTGGCCTGGCTTGCAGGCCTCGAGTTACCATGGGAGGACTTAAGCCTTCGAGAAATAGCGCGATGAACCCCACCCCCTCCAACTCGCCTGACGTGTTTCATCCAGGGCTGTTCGCTTGCCGTTCCAGTGGGGGTGCATCCTGGTGCCCCGGAAGGCAGCTTCTCCCGCTGCAGCTGCCTCGCCCAGGAGTGAGCACTTTTCCCACCAACAATAGGCAGTGGGAGTGGCCCAGGGCAGTAGGTCCCTGGGTGTACTTTTTTAAATTAATTAATTAATTGATTGATTATTTTTATTGTGTTACATGTATACATATCTCCCCATTGCCCCCCCTCCCTCCCAGGCATTCCCCAACCCCCCAGTGTCTATGTTCATTGGTTATGCTTATCTGCATGCATACAAGTCCTTTGATCTCTTATCTACCCCACTTCTCATTAATCTTCCTGCTATAATTTGACAATCTGTTTGACGCTTTACTGGATCTCCCATTTGATCCTGTAATCCCACTCTTAGGAACTTATCCTAAGAAATTACAAACACCAATCAGAAAGGATTTAGGCACCCCTATGTTCACAGCAGCACAATTTACAATCGCTAAGATTTGGAAACAGGTGAGTGGATCAGAAAACTGTGGTACATCTACACGATGGAATTCTATGCTGCCATTAAAAAGGAATCCTTACCATTTGCAGCAACCTGGATGGGACTGGAGAGCCTTATGCTCAGTGAAATAAGCCAGTCAGTGAAGGAGAAGCACCACATGATCTCACTCATTGGTGGATAAGAAAGAACATTGTAACCCCTGCATGGAGTTCTGGAAGGGAGGCCGAAAGAGCAGCAGCAGCACCAGGCCAGCAGCAGCTGCTCTGACGGGCTGTGTGCCTGTCGCCTGCCAGGCACCAAGCAGGGATCCTTAGGTGCCCCGTCTCCAGCCTTCACGCTGCCCTGGGAGGAGGTTCCTGCTGCTCCCTCTTCAGAGAGGAAGGAGGCTCAGGGGATCCCCCCCACCCCCCGGGAGAGTCCTGTAGGTGATCCATCAGGCGGATGGGGAGCACAGCTGTCCCCCGAAGCAGCAGAGAGTGTCTGCTCCCCAGACCCGACATATGGCCTTGCCCCTCAGGCCTCCGGGAAGGGAGCAAACCCCACCCCACCCCAGCCTCTGGCTCTGGCTCTGGGTAGAAGGGGAGCAGCTTTGCAGGAACAAAAGCAGTCCCCGGGGGGGCTGGTGCTGAGTGTGGTGACTGGAATTGTGAGGGAACCGGAGAGCAGAAGTCTTCACGCTTGAGGCTAATTGGCTAAATGCGAAGACGGGCATCTGTCATCTGCTTTTTGCGTGTGCGGTTGGCACCCTGGAAGGACTCACTCAGGTCACTGCTGCTCACTGGAGGGGAGGTGCTCTGAGCTTGGGGCTCTGCTGAGGGAGGCTGGGAGGAAATGGGAAACGCTCTCATCTTCATGCCAAGCCGCTCTTCCTTTGTTTTTTATTTTATTTCATTTTTTTCTGGTTGGAAAATTATGGGCATTGCAGAAAATTAGGGAGAAAAACAAAAATTTATAAAGGAACAATTTTCTGTAATCTATCCCTTGCAGGTAACCATCAACACTTTACTAGATTACCCTCCTAGTCTCTTTGCTATATTTTTTATTTTTTCAAACTATGAAAGTTTACGTAGAACATTGCAGCGGTAGAAGAAGTGAGTGGTAGAAATGGGTGCTTCGAGAAAGGAGGGTAAAGGTCACAGCTGTGGGAAGGAGTGGGGGAGGAGGAGAGGGTTGGTAGAGGCTTGGCCAAGCTCCTGAGAGGGAGAGTGCCCTCTGTAATTTTTTAAAAATATATATTTTATTGATTTTTTACAGAGAGGAAGGGATAGTTAGAAACATCGATGAAAGAAACATCAATCAGCTGCCTCTTGCACACTCCCCACTGGAGATGTACCCGTAACCAAGGTACATGCCCTTGACCGGAATCGAACCTGGGATCTTTCAGTCCGCAGACCGATGCTCTATCCACTGAGCCAAACCAGTTAGGGCCTCTCTATAATTTTAAAACAAAAAAGGAACTAAACTTTGCATCATTTCAGAACCTTTTATCACCTCTGAGAGGACCAGTACACGAAAATTCATGCACTCAGGGGGTCCCTCAGCCCAGCCTGCGCCCTTCTTGCTGTTCCCCAGGGATCGGCAATCAGATATCCCTCTGGCAGCCCAGGAGCCCTCGGGGATGTCTGACTGTGGCGTAGGCCCGCTCCCCTGTGGAAGGCACGGCGCTGAGGCCTGGACTGGGCCCATGCCACTGACTCTGCAGAAAGAGTAGGGGAAGGAGGGACCCTGGGACCACCATGGCTGGCCTAAGGATGCAGGCTCGCTGGCCCCATCCCCCACCCACTCCTCATTCTGGAAGGTCATTCCACGTCCAGCCTAATTAGCATATTAACTCTCTATTATATAGGATTGCTATTCATGCACACTTTCCAGTATCTTTAAATGTCCTTTTCTTTTTTTGAAGATTGAGGTTCTTTTTTTCCCCCAAAGTATCTTTATTGTTGAAAATATTACAGATATCCCGTTTTTAGGTCCATTAACCCCTCCCCTTTCTCAAATTCCTGCTCCCCAAATATCCTTTCAAACAGAACCTTCCCCCATTGGGGGATGTACCACAATTGAATTAATCCCTCCCTGGTGGGCATAGTTGAGAGTTCCTTCCCTTGATTAGTTCCTACCTCATTAGGAACCTAACAGCAGAAGACGGTGCCTGTGTGGGGTAACCTATGATATAGACATATAACTTACTCTGTTAATAATTACCTCTAACATCGACTAACAGATCTGAGCGAGAGTTAGTTATGGGGTATTTATAGCCACTCCACATTCTTTCTTCCTCCTCGGAGAAACAGCTGAAATGGCTAGAATTTACACTAAAACTGAATAAGTTAAATAGCCTTGTGCAGTGCCTGTCCTGTAGGTAAATGTCTGGTCACTGTTAGCAGTTCTCCGCCATCTGCATTTGGTTTCTGCAAGAGTGTGTGGCTTTTTTTTTTTTTAAGTGCTCTGCCACGTTACCTCTGAGAACACTTCAGACCTGACATATCAATTATATTTCTACCCATAAAACAAAACATATTTGTCCCTCCAGTATAATACTACATACTATCGACCACTCGTGGTTCCAGGAGAAGGCAGGGGATTAGAAGAATTCATTAAAATGAGTGACAACCGTTATGAAGAAGTGCAAGCGGTGCCCTCGTGAAGGAATTTGCTAGTTCTTTCCCCGCGGATAGGTCTGGCTGCCAGCTGAAACCTGTCTGGGAAGGAGAAACTTACACGAGGGCTGCCAGGCCAGCCTTCCACCAGAGCTCAAGAATTCCACCCCCAGAATGTTCGGGAACAGGTGTGGGTCGGTGGCTCGGAATTAAATACTAAGTACTGACTCTCAATGTGGTTTAGATCAAGTTTGCTCTGTCCTTTTTGCCTTCCTTCCTTCAATCTTATTTTATAAAACAGCCACCTAACATGATCAAGTTTGCTGTGTCCTTTTTGCCTTCCTTCCTTTATCTTATTTTATAAAACAGCAACCTAACATACTTAGCGAAGAAAATGTTTCAAGAAACGGCCTACATAGGAACTTAACTCTTGCTTCTATCGATTAACCCGCGATAAAGTTGGTATCATTTCACGTGATTTCACTTAAAGCGGCAGAATCTATCATGATGTTAAGGGATGACTTACTATGTATCTTATTCTCTGGACAACACTGGAGTATTGTTAGCAATTTTTTCCTTTTAGGTCTCCTACTTTGTGTAGAGAAGGTTAGTCACTATTAAGTCCACATTATAATGAGAACACATTGAATGAAGCAATGTTGAGGACCTGCTGTGTTTTAATCACCTTCTACATGTAGAGAGATGTATAAGGAAACGCACTAGAATTTAAAAATTGATGGGAATGATTAAGTATAAATTTTTTTGGTTATTGTTTCGTTTAGTTTCCTGGCAACCCAAAGACCTTCTGATCTGGAATTTGGTGTTCTTGATTAATAGACAGAACAAGTGAGAAGATCCTGTGCAATAATACTAAGAGTTGGGTCAAGTGCCAGAAACATCTCTCTACTATGTTAATCAATTTTTTTTAAATTAAATCTTTATTATTCAGAAAAAAAGAAACGGCCTGCACTCAAGCCGTCAGGACTATCAGGAGATTTATTTTTTCAAGAGCAATTTCATCCTCTCCTATAAGCACAGGGAAACACCAAGTCTAGCTCCTTAGTTAAAGGTCTGGACAAGACAGATGCCCCTCAGCTGAGTCACGTGATGCTGGGGCATGTGATCTCACGTCACACATCTGAACAGAGAGCGCTGTGACTGGGCTCAGCATAGAGCGTTCAAAGCCCAGCGGTCCCTCTGAGCACCCCCTGCAGGGGGGTGTGGGTGATCCCTCAGCCTCCGTGTGGCGCCTTCTCAGGGAGACTAGAAGGGCTATTCCGCCATTGTCCTCTCGATGGCTGCCCTGTTGCCTGGGGAGAGGGGTGTCTGCACCCACTTTTCCTCCAAGTCTCTCAGGTCGGTGGTTCTCAAAATCAGGTCTCAGGAGCAGGAGAGTCATCAGAACTCAGATCTCAAGTCTCACCCACAGATGCTCGGGGGAGGGGCCAGCCACCTGGGTTCGAGTGAGCCTTCCAGGTGATGCTGATGCTCTCCGGGTCTGAGCTCCCCTGCTCTGGGACTCGGATGGAAAGGGTGGCCACTCAGAGTCTGTGGACTTTTGTGATGTCATAGAAGGGCTTAGACCCTGGCTTCTCTTGGCTCTGGTCCGGGACAGTCCTCTCTCTGCTATGAAAAATGGTATCAGTGATCCTGCCAAAGACTGCCCCCCGCCCCCCCACCCCACCACACACACAGGGCACTCTGGGATTGTCTACACCAGTGGTCAGCAAACTGCGGCTCAAGAGCCACAGGCGGCTCTTTGGCCCCTTGAGTGTGGCTGTTCCACAAACAGCTTAACTGTTTTCTTCAACACCACGTGCCGGCACGCACGTACAGTGCGATTGAAACGTTGTGGCCCATGCGCAGAAGTCGGTTTTCGGCTCAGAAATTTCAGTCGTTGTCCTGTTGATATTCGGCTCTGCTGACGAGTGAGTTTGCCGACCACTGGGCTGGACTAGTGAAAGGAGAGCTCCTCTCACTCTGAGCTGTGTGGGAGGGTGACCATTTTGCGAGGCAGGCTTCATCTGCTGTGGCCTTTCAACTCCGCGGCCCATTGGCATCACCTGGGGTCCCCACGCCCTGGAAACCGATTTAATGATGGGGTGCAGCCGGGGCATGGGGATTGTTTCCATGAAGACTATTTTTTAGAGCAAAATTGGGAAAAGGTACAGAGACTCCCCAAATCCCCCCAGCCTTCCTAATACAACATCTCCTATTCGTGTGGTACATTAAGCTTAACTTATTCTCTCAGGCCTCGGGACTTTAAAACTTCCCTCGTGGTTCTATAGCCGCTGAGTTTCCGAATCAAAGAGCTGTAATAGCAAGGACCGCTGAAGGAGGCAAGGATGAGGATGGGGAGGCCCTGAGGGAAAAGCCTCATCTTTGATGCGAGGCCGGGACTGCAAAGCTGGGCCCCAGGCCCGGCCGCTGAGTGGCTTCCCTCCTCCCCAGCAGCAAGATTGGAGGTCGGTCCTTCCCAACACCTTGTCCTGGGGACAGAGTCAGTCCCATCTCTGGAGCACGGTGGCCCTGTGGGTTCATAGTAAGTAACTTGCAGGTCTTTCTAATTGTTTTAAACCTTCACCCGAGGATAGGTTTTTACTGATTTTAGAGAGAAGGAAAGGCCGGGAAAGGATATGTTTTTACTGATTTTAGAGAGAAACATTGATCAGTTGGTTCCCACAGATGCCCCTACCAGGGATCGAACCCACCACTTGGGCATGTGCCCTGACTAGGAATCGAACCGGCAACTGGCAACCCTTTGGTGCACGGGAACAGTGTTCCAACCAACGGAGCCACACTGGCCGGGGCCTTTCTGTTTTTAATCAACGCAAGTCCCGGCTTAGAAAAGAGGATTCAGAAAAGGCGTATAATGAAAAGCTACCATTCCTGTCCCATCCCTGACCCCGAACTTTCAAGTATTCCTTTTAGTTGTTTTGCTGATTAGTTCCGTATCTCTAATATTCATTAGCTGCTTATTAGTGGTTTTTGTTGTTAAAAAAAAAAACACAAGAAGAGTCACTTCAATGCTTGCCTGCCCATTAAACAGTCTGTTTTGTCCTGTTTATTTTCTTGTGCCTCCTTAATGCCTCCCTCCCTGGGATGTAAGCATCCTGGTCAGCATCTGTCTTTACTTTAAGAGTATTTATCACGTTAAAGAGCTTGTATTTATTATCCTGTAGCCTCAACTGCTTATGTTCATTAACTTTCTCATTCTGTCAACTGTTCGCAGCGGCTCTCAACTCGGTGTGAGAGAATATTGTTTTGTTTTTGTTTTTTTCTTTTTTGCACACTCCCTGCTGGGTAGGTGCCCACAACCAAGGAGAGTATTGTTTCTTCTCATTCCCTCCTTCTCCCCTTCCACCTCTCCAGCCGTTTTTCCTACCGAATCTTTTCTTTTACGTGCCGACGTAGATGACGCTTACTTCTTGCTTATGACACATTTATCTACGGATTGATTCTAAAAGTTAAACACTCCTGAATATCATCTGCTTTATGAATTTGCCGGAAACGAAATAAGAAAAACAAAACAAAAAACAGCAGCACACACTCAAAAACTTCCCCCTGCTCACTAACGCTCATCCCATCCCTTATTCTCCATGGCAACCCTCCACACCATCCCTTCAGAACTTGAGGTTTCAGGAGAGATTTAGGGGTTTAAGAAGAGACTCGGGGTCGAGAAGAGCTGGCAGGGTTTAAGAGCGGGCGGTTAAAAGAGGAGGGTGGGAAGGAAGGGAGGCAGGCACCGCCTGCTTTTATACCTGCAGGAGCTGGGCAGGGCGGCCAGCGGTCTCACGTGCAAACCCTCAAGGCATCCCCTCCCGTGTGCGTGTTGACCTCCACCTGGGGCCCCTCCAGGTGCCAGTGAAGCCACGAGCATCCTCCTCCCCCTCCCACCCCCCCACCCCACCGTGCATTCTAGGCGGAGGCTGCCACATTCTCAACCTTCCGGAAGTGTGTTGAAATCCTTTGTCTTCTGGTCGTTTCCCTCCTTCTCTTCATTGTTGTGGTTCTGGGTTGATGGAAAGACCGCCCTGTTCTCATGTCACTGCGTGGCCCACACCTTCGCACAGCGTCTGGGTTGTCTGCAGCTCGCTCCCAGGAAGTAGGACTTGAACGCGAGAAGACCGGGGATCTCTGCTTTGGAGAGGAGACCTTGCTTGGCTAACGTTTCATGGGGGTGGCGGGAGGGGAGAGGGGTGGGAGAGGGGAGAATAGAATATGATCGTGTGAAAGAATGTCCACATCCGGTTGTCTGTGAGTAACACCTGGGGAGGCTGAAGGAGCAGAGAGCTACTGGCAGGGGGCTGATGGGGAAGGCGAGGCAATCACGGGATTGGAGCCACTCAGGGGCCACACCGGCCAGGCGCCTGGGAACAGAGCCACGCCTGTCAGTGGTCTCTGCAGGGGCCCCAGCCTGTGCAGTCATGCAAGCAAGACTCGCAGGTTGAGAGAGGAGAATAGACGGCAGTGCTCTGGGGGAGGGGCATTGCTTTAGTTACATTATCTCCCCTGCTTAGGGGGGCTCCTTCACCCTCTCTTCCCCTTCCCTCAGCATCCCTGATGGCCTCCATGATGTCAGTTTCCTCAACTAGCCAAGGTGATGCCTAACCTTTTTAATTTTTTTTATTGTTTAAAGTATTACAGATAGTAGTACATATATCTCCTCCCCCCCAATTGACCTCCCCCGGCCTCCCCTCCTCATAGCCACATGCTCTCACCTCCACCCCCAGTGTCTGTGTCCATTGTTTATCCTTATATGAATGCATGCAAGTCCTTCTGTTGATCTCTTACTCACCCCCCACAGTCTCCCCCTTCCCTCCAGCCTCCCCTTCCTCCCCAGCCTCACCTTCCTCCCCAGCCTCCCCTTCCTCTCCAGCCTCACCTTCCTCCCCAGCCTCACCTTCCTCTCCAGCCTCACTCTCCTCTCTGCCACCTGGGGCCCAGCAGATCCATCCCACCGACTGTCTCCATTTCTCCAACATCAGGCTTCTCAAGGCCCTCATGGTTCTGATCCCCGTGCCCAGAGGGTTCTCCATCTCCCTGGCCCACCTCCTGGGCAGCCTCTACTGGTTCCTCATGCCTTATCTTCAATGTCACTTCTTCAGGGAATCTGCCATTCCCCCCAAATACATAATTGTCCCTTTGTCATCTCTACTCAGAGCATCCTGTACTTTCCCATCACACACTTCTCCCATTTGTCATCATACATAGGTGCTCTCTGTGCCACTGTTTGTGTCCATCTGCCCCTTCACCACCACCGACTCCTCCTCCCCCTCCGCCTCCCGAATGGTTAAGTTGCATGGTGCGGGACTGTGTAGGCTTTATTTGCCCCTGGGTGCCACGCATGCTACATAATGATGCTCGGTAAATATTGCATGAAAGCATGAAATATTAAATAACACTGAATGCAAGTGCTTTGGCCAGTGGAAAGTCGCTGGGCAAATGTGTTTTCATCTTCATTTTATTGCTGTCCACGGGACTCCCACGTAATGAGAGGACTGCCTGCAGCAGCAGCTGCGGCTTCAGACACGGGCGGGTCGAAGCTCAGTGTGCAGCATCTCGCAGCGTGGCTGCTCCCGAGGGAGGCGGGTAGACCAGTGAGCCCGAGGAGGTCGCTTGCGCTCAGTCTGGATAAACAGCCTGAATTTAGCATCCTCAGGTTGTCAGTGTGATGGTCTGAAAGCAGGAGGCAAAAAAAAAAAAAAAAAAAAAGCGTAAACACCTGAGGGATGCAAGCAGTCGCTCTCTGGGTTTATTTTTGCTTAAATGAGTCTGTTGCCACCTGCCTTCAGCGTGTGCTCAGAGGGTGTGCAGTTTCCAGGGTGGTACCGGAAAAATCCTCTCTCTGGCCCCCGTTCCTTCCAGTTCTGCTGACTCTCCAGCACGCCTACGAAGGAGTGTTTCCACACCTCCGCTCAGCCCCCAGGGACCTCACCAACCCCCACACCTTTGCCTCGGTTCCTGAGCGCAGCCCCTCTGCCCTCTGGAAGCCCCGCCTGGTCCGCAGGCCCACCCGTGCCATTGCTTCCTCCTGCCATCCCGCCTGAGCATCTGCTCTCGTCCTAGGGAGCTGGCCCTTCGCGCCTTTTTGCAGTGTGTCAAAGAGAGACAGAACAAACTGACCCACAGAGTCTAAAGAATCCCTACCCGCCGAAACCGGTTTGGCTCAGTGGATAGAGCGTCGGCCTGCGGACTAAAAGGTCCCAGGTTCGATTCCGGTCAAGGGCATGTACCTTGGTTGCGGGCACATCCCCAGTATGGGGCATGCAGGAGGCAGCTGATTGATGTCTCTCTCTCATCGATGTTTCTGACTTTTTATCCCTCTCCCTTCCTCTCTGTAAAAAATCAATAAAATTAAAAAAAAATTAAAAAGGATCCCTACCAAAGCCATTGCTTTGGGGTTTTGTTTTGTTTTGTTTGTTTTATTTCAGAGAGATGCTTGCCTTATAAAACTAAACAAAGGGATGGGGATAGGCTGGGGATCCCAGACCCGCCCCCTCGGTTCTGGTAGAGCAGAATGTTGAGGCCCACATTGTACAGTATTTCTCTACAGGCTTTCCGAGGCCTGAATTGTCCAAGACCTACATCAGCCCGTCCTTGGGATCCTCATTTGCAAGGAAGATGGTTGAAACAGATTCAGAGCTAAAAACAGTTTGTAACTTGAAAAAAGAATTCTCTTTGGTCTTTGGCAATATAAAGCCTCATTCTGAAAGCAACCTTCTTCCCACCAACACGGTTTCTCTCTGTAAGCAGGGGTTCTGTCCCCTCTCCCCCCCACCTCCCCGTGAGCAGTCATCTCAGCTCACCCCAAGTGGGAGGTGGCCAGTGCAGGAGGAGGGGCTCCCTCCGACCACCCCCTCTTACCATCCGCCTCCTCCTCTGCCTGCATGTTCCAGAGCAGCGGTTCTCAACCTTCCTAAGGCCGCGACCCTTGCATACAGTTCTTCATGTGGTGGTGACCTCCAACCATGAAATTTTGCTACTGTTATGCATCGTAATGTAAATATCTGCATTTTCCGATGTTCTTAGGCGACCCCTGTGAAAGGGTCGTTCGACCCCCAAAAGGATCGTGACCCACAGATTGAGAGCCGCTGTTCTAGAGGCAGCTCCGTCCAGGATGCATGGCTAGTCAGCTGCCTTGCCCACTCCTTTGAGCCCCCATTTGCACTGGCCCCGCGCATGGACAGATATTGATGGTGCTCTCTCTCTAGTAGCCTTCCTCCCAAAGGGTGGCTTGGAGACTGCGTCTACCTATGAGCCTGGGGGTGGCAGAGACTTCCCCAGCGCCCTCTGCCCAGACCCATGGCCGTCCTGCGTGCTCCAGGCACCCGAGTGCTCCAGGTCACACGAGGAGACAGCCCGGTCTGGGCTGGCTTTTCAGAACCCATTCAGCCCTGAGGGTCTTTTACCCGGAGCGCTCTACCGCGCCTGTCCGGCCCGAGCACTCACACAGGTCGGCTGGGGCGCCAGCCCTGGCCCGGGTTCCAGCTAACTACCCCGCAGGTAAGACCCCGTTCCTGGCCCGGGACGCCCCCGCCTGGGGGACCTGTGGCATTCTCTGCTGCCCGCACCATCCCGTTAGTCAAGCTGATGCACTGTGTGGCGCTGGTCATGCGGCTGCGGTTGTCACGGTTCCAGCCTTTTCGGCAGCGAGGACTCTATCGACGTGTGCGGCGGAGGCTCCTGGGCGGCGAGGCGGGTCTGAGGGTGCCAAGTGCTAACAATAGCCGCGCAGCTCGCAGAGGAGGCAGGCAGTCGCCGCTGGGAGGACGGTGATGTCCTCTTTCTTCCCACAACTCTCCCGCTCTCTCTTCATTCCTCCATTCTATTCTCTCTCTCTCCCTGCCTCCCTCCTTCTCTCCCTTTCTCTCTCCCCTCCTAGGTCCTCCTCTTCAACCCTGCTCCCCCAGCTGGGGCCCAGACCTTGCCTTGTATCACCAGGGTCCTGAATGTTGGGCTCCCCACTGCTGCCCACACAGGACTGTCCACCACGTTTCTGTGATTCATGTACCGTCTTTGTTATGACTAAATGCACAGGTGCCTCACTCCTGGCCTTCCAGGGGCCCAGTTCTTCTCGGAATGAATAACGTTGGAGCTTTGCTTATGCAGCGAACACTGGCTTGGTCCTTCCTCGGCGTGACCGGGACCGATGCACAATCCCCTCTCCTTCCCGCCTCCCTGGCTCTGCTCTCGGCAAAGGGACCGGGTCCCAGTGGGGAAGGAAGGCTGGCAGCTGCTGCCACCGGGTCTGGGGGGGGGGGGAGGGGAGGGGGGACTCTTCGTTCCGGACACAGACAGTTCCTGGATAATCGGGGGAGGAAGAGCTGCTCGTTTGTAGCCAGCCGGTCGCTGCTGGCCCAGCTCTTGGCCAGCCGGCTCCGGGTCCCCCTGCTCACTGGGTGGAGGGGGGGGCGGCTGATCTGCAGGGCCTGTCCCCTGGGCGCCCTGCAAAGCCCGGTCCCTGCCTCTCTGAGTGACCGTGGGACAGTCCTTTCCACTTTCTGGGCCTCAGTTTCCCCATCTGGTAGAGGAAGGAGGGAGGGAGGGCCCCTGGTTCAGTTCATATGGACTGACCTGGGACTGATCGGACTCCCGAAGGCCAGGATAGTCATCTTTCTCCAAATGGCATCAAAACCAGCTCAGGGTGCGCATGCCAGCCGGCGGGAAACCCAGCGTCGGTCGCCATCCAGGACCTGTTCTCCTTTAAGAGCCTCAGGGTGGCGGAGGGGCGGGTTCATCGGTCCAGGGCCCACCCCCTGGCTCCCCTTCTCCCTTTGCTTCCTGCACGTCCCTCCCAGGCAGGGGAGCCGTCTGTCCTCTTCCCCAGGCAGCTCGGTGGCCAGGGGGCTGTGGTGGCCTCCCATCCAGACAGAAGAGTCCCATGTGTGTGTGGAACCCCTCACAGCCTGGCCTGGGTCCAGAGACGCTCCCTGCACGTCTCCCGTCGGATCAGGAAGGCAGGCGACAGAGCAAGCACCCGACAGCACGTGCGTGGCCTCCCCCACGGATCGTGTTCCCACGATGTGCTCTCCACAGCGCGTGGTTCTGGCTTGTGGCGTCCAGTGACCTTTGGGTGAGGGAGCCCCTCCCCGGGAGAGCAGGGGAGAAAGGGCTTCAGACATACTGTGGTGGAGCTCAGTACGTTAGGTGACAGCAATGGCCTCGCCGGAAGGGACTTGGTTAGTGTCTGAGTTTGGACGGTTGTCCAAGAGTAGACGGGGCGGGGGGTAGGGAGGGGGATGTAAGGGACAGAAATGTGTTTGTCGGGGTTCCGGAGGCTGCAGAGTCAGAGATCAGGGTGCCAGCACGGTCTGGTCCTGGGAAAGCCCTCCCCTGGGTCACAGAGGGCTGACTTCTCACTGTGACCTCACAGGGCAGAGAGGGGGCGAGCTGGCGAGGCTCCATCCTCATTACCGTTTAGAGAGGAATAACCTCGCCCAAAGTACCCCCCATCCTGCCCCCCACAAACAAACAAACAAACAAAGACTCAAAACACGTGCACAGGGGCCGGCGGGCCATACCCACCTTCCATGTGGAGAACGGGAGGGGATGAGCTGAGAGGAGAAGGTAACAATCCCAACCCCCTTGGGCCCAGCTGAGGGCACTGCGTTAGTTTTAAAATTGTTAATTGTCGTGAGATTGAGTTGTGGTCATGACCTACCTCCAGTCTGACCTTTATATACATTTTTTTAAAATTATTATTTTTTTAAAATATTTTATTGAATTTTTACAGAGAGGAAGGGAGAAGGATAGAGAGTTAGAAACATCGATGAGAGAGAGACATCAACCAGCTGCCTCATGCATGTCCCCTACTGGAGATATGCCCACAACCAAGGTACATGCCCTTGACCGGAATCGAACCTGGGACCTTTTAGTCCGCAGGCCGACACTCTATCCACTGAGCCAAACTGGGTTGGGCATGAGCTTTATGCTTTTAAGAGCATCCCCGTTATCCCTGTAGGTCACTGGGACAGATGGTGATCCCACTTCCCAGATTTGAAGCTTCTTGTCCGTGGGCTCCCAGGACTAGAACCCAGGCCTCCTGCTCCTGTCCCCTCCTGGCTTCCTCCTTGGCTGTGTCAGCCCCGTGGGGCCCGGGATTGTTGCTGTCATCTGTGCCGTGGAAATGCCACTTGGGTCACTTCTGAGCAGGGAGATGGGACTGCGGAGGGACACGTTTTCCCCCTGGAAATGAGTTCCTGATACCGCAGAGCACAGCCTCGGTAAATGATTAGCCTCCTGGGAAAGGTAGGAGGTCACTGTGCATACGCTCCCTGGATAATGGGCCAGGTGACCGGGTGCCAAGCAGGGCTGGTGAGAGGGAGTCAAGGACTCTGAGATTTAAAGAGACAGAACGCGCCGAAACCCGTTCAGCTCAGTGGATGGAGCGTCGGCCTGCGGACTGAAAGGTCCCAGGTTTGATTCCGGTCAAGGGCATGTTACCTTGGTTGCAGGCACATCCCCAGTGGGGGGGCCTGCAGAAGGCAGCTATTCAATGTCTCTCATCAAAGTTTCTAACTTTCTATCCCTCTCCCTTCCTCTCTGTAAAAATGCTGGGCAGGGTGCTCTCCCCGCTGGTTATGTCATTTCCGAGGAAAAAGGCCGAGCAGAGGCCGAACCCAGCGTCCCCAGAGTGACACCCCCTCTCTGGTCTGGTACTGCTTTTGCTCACTTTTTCTTCCCACCGTTGGTACACCCCCTCTCATCCCCTCCCACTGAGATCAGAGCAGCGGGGTTCCCTCCTGTCTCTTCCTCGGCAGCCCCTCACCAGCATGTTCTGGAGGAAAGCAAGCCCGTGTGGGCGGCAGGGAGGGTGCTCCATGGGGCCTGGGGCTCGGGGCTGCAGGGAGACAGTGATTTCAGACGAAGCAGGCGCTGGGCTCAGCGCCCCGGCTGTCCTGTGGCTGGTGTGTGAAGGGTTAGACTCGGCTGGCACAGATCGTGGGCATGGGAGGCCGCCTGAGTCCCTGAGAGCAGAGCAGACAGCATTGGTTTCCTGTCAGCCCTGCCCTAATAGGCCCCTGTGTCTCAGTGTCTCTTAGTAATGGCTGCAGGCACCTCTGAGAGAAAGCGGCCCTCGAGTTCCACCTGTTGCCAGACACTCCAGTTTCTCCCTGAATGAGTCTGGGTTCCCAGAGTCTCACCTGGAACTGGGGTTCAGCGCAGTTGGGAGCTTGTGTGTCCCTCCCACTTGAGAAAGCCAGACATGCATTCAGTTGCCAATCCGCTCTGCGTGTGCCTCAGTACCTCTGCCTCCTGCAGCTCTTCTGGGTCTCTGTGTGCTTTTCTCTTTCCTTCTAGTTGTAGAATTCCCACTCAGCCAGCTTCCTGTGATCCTGGATGATGTCCGTTCAGTCTTTGAGTTGTGGTTTTGAAATTGTTGTGCGAGGCAGCAGTTAGGTATTTACCTTTGCCGCCATCTTGGTTTCTCAGTCCAGCATACTCTTAAGGGCAGGAGCTTACACACAGCCAAAGCCAGGAAGGGCAATCATTGGTGGCACCTTAGAGGCTGCCTTCCTCGTCCTCCAGGCATCTTCTCTGCCTCGCCTGTCCAAACTCCCGCTCCACGTGCCGGGGGATCATGCTGTGGCTCCTGCAGATTCTAGCTCCTGTGGTTGTGATTGTTGGGGTTCTTCTCTCCCTGTGGAGATACAGGCTCCTGGCGGTCAGGAGCCATGTGTTCTGCATCTCTCTATTAGACAGACGTGTGTGTACCCTTGCTGGTACTGTCCAGTAGATAATTCACCCTCTAGTTAATTCCATCTCATTCCTCCTCCCCCGTTCCCTCTGAGATCTGTCAGTCTGTTCCATGCTTCCATGTCTCTGGACCTATTTTGTCAGCCTCAAGTTTAAAAAAAACCAAAAGACAGTAAAAATGTCTTAACAATTGGGCTGGAGGATCTCACTTTGCAGGAAAGCTGGAGGTAGACAGGGGTTAGCTCAGCTACTCGACGATGTCAACAAGGACCCGGCTCATCTGCCAACTCCAGTGTGCTGGCCTTTGTCCCCACATGGTCTCAAGGTGGCGGCTGCAGCACCCACACAGTGTCCTCCCAAAACAGCATCAAAGACGGGGAGTGGAGGAGGAAAACTCCCCTCTGAGACTCTCAGCGCATGTTCCTTTGAGGCTTCGTGTCCAGAACTGGATCATGTGACCACCCTTAAACCAACCACTGCCCCAGGGGAATTGAATGGCCACGACTGGCTTAGACTCATGGCCCTCCACAGAGATGGGTGTGAGGGATCCCACTGGCCTCTAGGATTGTGGAAATGTGTGAGGCTGGCACAGCACACAGGAAGTGCTGTTGGCATTTAGTGGGTTGGGACCAGGGCTGCTTAAACTTTCCCCCGGGGCTCTACACAGCTCCCCCAATCAATGGCTCTTGTGCTCAGCTGCCAATACTGTCTCCGCTGGAAGCTGCTGACTTAGAGCAGTGTTCTCAACCAAGCATGGTTTCGTCCTCCTCCACTGGGGGTAGTTTCTAAAGATGAGAGATATTTTCGGTTGTCACCTCAGGGTTGCTACTGGCATTTAGTAGGCAGAGGCCAGGGAGGCTGCTAAACATTCTCCAGCTAAGAATGATCTTGCTCCAAATGTCAGTCGTGCTGAGGGTGAAACCCTGGTTTAGCCCCATCATGAGTCATCCCTGAGTTGGGCTCAGCTGCTCCATAGCTGTCCCAGACCTGGTTTCTGTTTGTTCAGAGGAAGTGGGAATGGTTTCTGGGTTGGTAGCTAGTATCAGCTAGAGGACCTCTGCCAATCAGCCAGCTGCTCAAATGCTCAGCTTACCCCCCCCCCATCCCCTACTCCCTCTAGAATGGCCAGTCCCTGCAGTCACAGACTCCTGTGGATTTGAGGCTTACAGTTGAAGAAGAAATCAAGAAATGGTTAGAAGGCAGGGATATGGTTGTTTAAACTTGGTGTTATCTGTTTTGTGTGTGTGGTTTTTTTTCAACTCTTACTCTCATTTCAATGCCCATTTCTCAGTTTCTTTCCATAAAGTGAACTTATTCACCATGGTGTCCACAGTGGACTGAATACAGGCAGAAAGGGGTGTGTGTCTCTCTTTAATTTGAGAAGTACCACAAGATGTGCTTACCCCAAACGTGTCCTTGGCTAGGCCTGGGAAGTCACCCTGGGCCTAGAGGGTTCCTGATGAGAAGCACATCATGTGTTATGAGGATGAGAAGTGTAGGCTTTGGCATCAGACAGACCTGGATTTACATCCCATCTAGAGGTGTGACTTTGGGCAGGTCGCTTCTCATTGAAGACTTCATGGGAGAATGATAACAACCATATAGGGTTCTTGGGAGACTCAATTGAAGTACATAATCAGGCACAGCCCTTGGCCCACGGTAAGCCCTGACGCGTGTACTTACGTCTTCAGCGTGTGGTCTCCGCCACCTCTCCAGAAAGCCTCTGTTAAACTCCAAGTGCAGCTTAAGAGTGAGGTGCATCAACAGGACATAGAACTGCAGAACTAGAAGGTAGCCTGTGGAGAGCAGAGAGCTGGGCCCTGAACCCATGCAATCTATAGGTGGGCTTCACTAAACCTGGGGTCCCAAGCTCAGGGTACCTCGCTGAAGGGGAGCAGTCCTGGAATAGTGCCACCATGAAGGACAACAGGAGTCCAAGAGGGAGGAGGCGGTGCACCAAGAGCTAGAAAGGAGCCTGGGTTACAACACACTGCGGTGCCCACTCAGGAACAAGCTAGAGGGAGTTCCTACTCTATCTAGAGCAGGGATCGGCAAACTACAGCCCCCAGGCCAAATCCGGCTCTCTGCTATCTTTATAAATAAAGTTTTATTAAAATGCAGCCACGCCCTTCATTTGGGGCTTATCTGTGGCTGCTTCTGTGCTGCAGAGGCAGGGTTGAGTGGTTGAAGAAGAGACTGTATGTCCTGCAGAGGCTAAGATATTTATCCTTTGGTCCTTCATAGAAGAATTGGCTGGTCTCTGGCCTACAGGTATTTCATTCACATAGACCCGTGGTCGGCAAACTGCCGCTCGAGAGCCACAAGCAGCTCTTTGGCTTCTTGAGTGTGGCTCTTCCACAAAATACCACAGCCTGGGCGAGTCTATTTTTGAAGAAGTGGAGTTAGAAGAAGTGTACGTTTAAAAAACTTGACTCTCAAATGAAATTTCAATTGTTGTCCTGTTGATATTTGGCTCTGTGGACTCATGAGTTTGCCGACCACTGACATAGACACAGTGGCTGGGATCACACACCTTCGAGTCACAGAGACGTGGCTGCGATGGGAACAGTGCCACACAGAATTGGGTTCACCTGTAAGTGAACAAACATGACCTCTGTCTGAGGATTTCCTGCATGTTTTGGGGGCTCCGGAGAGGGAAGAAAGCAGCGTCTGTGAAATGTCAGCACCTCACAGGGGGCCGGAGTTCCTGCTGAGAGTCCACAGCACGAGGCTCTGAGCAGGCGAGGAGGTGAGTCTAAATTTAGGCTTCCCCAAGCTGCTTTGTAAACCAGGAATCCCAGAAAGGACAGTTGGCACACACCCTCTCGTCTCTGGTTTGCCTCCACATGTTAGAAGGTTGGATGTGTGAGAGGATAATTAATTGGCCTCAGATAAGATATTTCTGGAGAGCCAGTGAGAAGTCAGTGGAGAGGTAAAACTCCACTGTTAGGAGTGCTGGGGCAGATATTTCCACTCCTGTGTTTGTTCCCCGTGAAATCCAGGGAGCCGGGACTGCCCTCTCCTTGCTGGGTGTTATTTGAGCACAACTGAACCGATGACCTTTCCTTCTCTCAAGGTGAATGCCAAGTCCCTGGTTGGAAGTCACACTGTGATTTAGAGTAGCTCTGAGCCACCAGCTCCCAGTAGAGACTGATGCTGCTTCTCCCTGAAGCGCATCATGCCAAGGGCTGCCATACTCAATCCTCTGCCCAGACGGGCACAACCAATGCCAGGTCTACCCCTCTTGGTGGTATATCACACAAGCAATGAACACCAACCCAAGACTTCTTAGGTAATAGGTGTTCTGCAATCAGTCTCTAGGTGGAAAAATCAAAGGGTTGACAGTAGAAATGATAGGAGAACCAGTGGCTCAGTGCACGGATTCGTGCACATTGAAAGAAAATCAATTAGAAGAAATATTTTAATATCACTTCGCACATTCTGTCCATGACGCCGCTTTGTTTCACCTTCAGAATGTTAACAGAAACAACCAAATTCACGATCAACAATGACAGATCGAAACACATATAGGCAATTGGCGCCAGAGAGAGCTTTCTATGTATCACACATGTGCAAGTCAACATTTATGTTAAAATTGCCAGTGCATGTCATCTGTACCGGCCGGTTGGTCAGTCAGTCGGACGGTCGGTCACTTAGCCTTTTATATGTGTAGCTGATAGAAAGAAGCTTAGAAAATGAAGAGGCCTAAGAAGCAATGAATACAATGGTACCTCGAGATACAAGTTTAATTTGTTCCATAACCTTGAGGCATGGGAAACTATGAGACGCTCGAGTCGAGGTAAACTGGTGGGTTGTGTGCAGCCAGCTGATCCGCGTGATTACTCCTATCTCAACTGTTGCTGGTATTTCAAAGCAAAAATCGCTTGCTTGATGGCTCGTATCTCAAAAATCTCGTATGTTAGGGCACTCGTATCTCGAGGTACCACTGGTAGCAAACTCAAATGGGAACCTTGAAAAGGTCAGATGAAGGCTGTCTGGTCAGGGTTGACATTCTGAGAGAGGCAGCATCGAAGCCAAAGATGATGCTGCAGGAGCTGATGTTCAGAAACACTGGTTTGTCCGAGTGGCTGGGGCTTCTTGTGAGGCTCCAGTGCAGGCTGCTTTGTCAGCCAGGGCCTCAGGAACCCCCGGAATTAACAGGAGCACCCTGCATTGGAGCAGCGAGCCCAGGAAGGGGAGGCCCGGGGAATGTGGGCATCACAGTAGTGGAGGCATACCCCTATCCCTGGATACTTCCGGTCCACAGTGATTTTCCCAGCGCTGCTTTGAGCCCCGGACTGAAAGTCTGGTTGGGAGACGGACATGCACTAACGTTAAATCACAGCCCAAATGTGGATATGGAAAGTGTCAAATACAGCACACCCACGAACAGCACAGGAGTTTGGAAAGGGGAGGAGTAGTGGCTGAGGACTGGGTGGATGCATTGCCGAGGCAGTGAGAGATTTTGCCTGGATGCTGAATGATGGGCAGGGTTTCAACACGTGGGGAGGAAGCAGGAGAACATTCCAGGAACCAGGAAGGTACAAACAGGCCAGGCAGGAGCTGGAAACGTCAACTTAGAGGCCCACGAGGAAGGTGGAGAGGCTGTGCAAGGAGACGCGGCACCTGCCGGCTGAAGCTGACAGAGTGCTGGGAATCCACTGAGACACACACACACACACACACACACACACACACACACACACACACGGGAGACAGTCCCTCCCCCGGAGGGGAAGAGGAAAGCGTTTTGACACATAAATAGAGCACCTCTTAATTATTCACAGATTATCTGCACTGCAGCTGATCCCACACAGCTGATCCAAAGCCTGCTTCCGGCTTGCTGGTGATGTCATCTCTCTGCTCAGGTGCTCGTTCCCGTCTCTGTTTACCACCCCGTGAGGGCAGGGACGGGAAGAAGGCTTAGGTCTCTCCTGGGAAAGCAAAACATGTAAACATCCATGCTTCTGTTTGTTGTGCCCTTGGGTACCACACCGGGCACCTGGGGAGAAAGGGAAAGAAGCTCCTGTTTAGGCTGTTACCTGCCTTGGGCATCAGGGTCTGAGGGGGGACGGGGTGGGCACTGGGCACCTCTCTTGTTCCCCTGAATCAGACACCCAGGTGGACTTCACCAGCACAGATGCTAGGCCGGAGCTCAGTGGGTGGTCCCAGCGCTGACTCTAATGGGCTGGGAGTCCTGGGAGTGAAGGGTATCCATTTATCATGTCTCCCATGTTTATTGGCCCTCTCCCTGTAGACGCCCTGAGCTGGTATTCTCGGAGCCTCGGGGCCCTCACGGGCAGATGGGAACTTGCCTCTCGGGGGAGGGGCTGGCCGTGGGTGGGTTCAGGCTCCTCGCTGATGGAGATGCTCTGCAGGATGGCGAGCGGATCGGGCCCTGCCCGCTCAAGGCCGGTAGTGGCTGCTCCTCAAATGAGCCAGGAGGGGAGACCCCCCGCCCCCCGTTAAGGACCCGGAATCATTTTGCCATGTTGCCTCCCCGTCTGAAGTTCTGCAAGTCGGTGGTTATCTTGCCTCAGGGCCCAATCAAAACATGCAGAGTAGGTGTGCTGAGGACTTGATGAGACACCGGAATAGTCAGTGCTGCGTCTTACTTATGTGTAAGGGGAAGTCTCAACAATGGCCACAAGAGGTAGCATCTGTGGAGCAAGGACTGTGTCCCAGACCCTCGGCAAATTTCTTTCATTAGGATTTTTAATTTTTAATTTATTTATTTTTAATATAGTTTATTGATTTCTTTACAGAGAGGAAGGGTTAGAAACATCGATCAGCTGCCTCCTGCACGTCCCCTACTGGGGATATGCCCGCAACCAAGGTACATGCCCCTGACCGGAATCGAACCTGGGACCTTTCAGGCCGCAGGCCGACGCTCTATCCACTGAGCCAAACCAGTTTCAGCTCATTCGGAGTTTTTAGAGGGGACCCGATTATTTACTCTTTCGTGGCATCTGTGTCCCCTCATTTGCCTGCTTCATTTCAGAGCCTCGGCCACTGCTCTGCTTCGCTCAGTTTGCAGGGTGTGCAGGGCCCAGACCTGAAAGTGTCCCGCAGAGGACCCTGCTGTGACATGGCAACGCAGAAGCAGCCCTTTGTCCTGGGGACGCGGTGTTTGTTCTCTGGGAGTCTGCGGACTTAATGAACTCTCGAGACCTGTGACCTCCTCAGGCTGCATCGATACCGCTCGTTTGGCAGTTTCCTCTCCCTCCTCGGGTCCTGTGCCGGTAACCGGAGTCCGCGGGCACCAGGGAGCCGTCAGGGTTGGACCTGACCCATGGCTTTGAGGAGCGAGGTCCCCATCCTCCACGAGAAGACAGTCCGCCAGGCCGGTGTCACGCGCAGCCTCCCAGCTGGGCAGAGAGTCCCTCTACGGGGGCGGCGGTACAGTGCCCTTGCAGTTGGGCACGCGCGCTTATGTCATCTGCGTGGAAAGCCAGCGATGCCCGCGTGATTGATCACCTTGCTCCTTTGACTAGGAAGTTATTAAAATATTCAGAGGCCTTTGCAGAAGAGGGAGGGAAGCAAAGGGGTCCAAGTGAGAGAACAGGACGATGGATCCTTTCTGTTCTGCCCGCTGCTGGTCACTGTCCGCTCTCGCCCTCCCCGGCTCGTGCTGGGAGACCTTAAAGAATACATTTCTCAAAGGTCAGCGCCGAGCGTTCCCTCCTACAACCTGCGAGCGTTAACCTTCAGGGAGCGGGCATTTACCTAGAAGGCACCCCGCTTGACGATCTTATCACATCAATCCATCTTCTCTCTTCCAGGGGCGCTGCGCACAGCAGGAGGGGGCGGGGCGCGGGGCCTGGAATCCCCTGAGCAAGCAGTGTCTGGGCGGCCGGACAGATCAAATGACACCGGGGCCGGTTCGCCAAACACGCCGCCGCTGGGAAGGTGTCGGGAGCCGGGAGCCGGCGGGCGTGTGGAAATTTACCGTCGTTCTCTCTCTGACAGGCAAGGCGGCTCCGTCCGGAAGATGCCAGGTGCCCGAAGCCTCCGGGAGTCCAGCAGAGCGCAGTCCCGTTCCAGGAGGCAGGGATGAGGGGGTGACAGAGGATGCTGCCCCCTGAAGCCTCCAGCGGTGCCTGGCCTGTCAGCTGAGCTCCCCGCGGATCTGGAAACTTCAGGTGGAACTTGGTGGGAAGCTCAGGGGAGGGGCCGGGGTTTCTCCAGCTTCCGTCACCGATGCCCACCTGCTGGTGGGGGCTGTGAGCCGGGAGAAAGGGGAGCTGGCAGGGGTAAAAAGAAGCCCCGAGGAGCCTCCAGAACACACTGTTGGGGTCCCTTCTTTCTGCCCGGGGCACAGAGAGCAGCTGTGCAGCTGCCAGAGGCTGTGATACCCCTGAACTTCAAACCTTCCTGAGGGAAGGAGCGCAGAGCAGCTCCAGCGTTTCAGCCCGAAGGAACTTCTCTCCGCAAAGGACTTACAGGGGCGCGTTCTGCATCTTTACACTTGGCGGCCCCTCGGGAGAGAGAACCTGACGTTCACGTGGATCCTGAGGCCGGTTTCCCCGCCCCAGACGCTCCGTGTGAAAGAAGCATGAGCCGCGCTCAGCGCGGAGAAGGGCTGGGGACCCGCAGGCGGGGGTGGGCAGCCCTCCCGGGGCGCGGGGAGAAAACAGCATGAGCCTCCAACTCCTGCGGCTCCGCGCGCGTGGACATGTGCCACTCCTGTCTCCAGGGAGCCGGTGGCAGTGACATCACCAGGAGAAAAAGCATCCCTCCCTCCGCCTCGGGGCCTGGCAGAATGAGGTGCGCTGGAGAGGCCCGCTGCCGCCGAGGGGACCCGGCCTCGCCCCACCGCCCCTCCGTGCCCCCGGGCGCCCTCTGACCGCCCGCCCCCGAGCCAACGATGGCCGAGAAGGGGGACTGCCTCGCCAGCGTCTACGGGTACGACCTCGGCGGGCGCTTTGTGGACTTCCGGCCCCTGGGCGTCGGGGTCAACGGGCTGGTGCTGTCGGCCACGGACTGCAGGACCCGCCGGAAGGTGGCCGTGAAGAAGGTCACCCTGAGCGACGCCCGCAGCACGAAGCACGCCCTGCGGGAGATCAAGATCATCCGGCGCCTGGACCACGACAACGTCGTGAAGGTGTACGAGGTGCTGGGCCCCCGGGGCGCCAGCCTGCAGGGCGAGCCGTTCAAGCTCAGCGTGGCCTACATCGTGCAGGAGCACATGGAGACCGACCTGGCGCGCCTGCTGGAGCAGGGCACGCTGGCCGAGGAGCACGCCAGGCTGTTCATGTACCAGCTGCTCCGCGGCCTCAAGTACATCCACTCGGCCAACGTGCTGCACCGGGACCTGAAGCCCGCCAACGTCTTCATCAGCACCGAGGACCTGGTGCTCAAGATCGGCGACTTCGGCCTGGCGCGGATCGTGGACCAGCACTACTGCCACAAGGTAGGTCTGGCTGGCTGGGTGGGTGGGGGTGGTCCATGGGGGTCCTCAGGACGCGTGCGGGGTTCCAGAGGGTGCTCCGAGCAAGCTCCATGGGAATCAGCGGCCTGGGGTCTGTATCAGGGAGGAGGGGGGTTGGGGGCGGGCTGGAGGAGGTTAGAAAGACCACTGGCCTGAAAAGTTGGTGAGGGGGTGATTTGGATTCTTGATTTTGGCTCTGCCACGGGGCCATGACCAATAACTCCAGGCTGTGCAAGAGGGTGTTGGAGACTGGATTCTCTCTAAGATTTCTTCCAGTTGTAAACTCTGTCGCTTTAAAATTGTGCAGTTGGTGGATTTGCTTCTAGCATCCCTAATGAGGCTGCCACCACACCAGCCTTCTGTACTGGTTCTTTTTGCTGCCTCCTCCTCCTCCTCTTCCTTCTCCTCCTCCTATTTCTCCTTTTCCTCCTCCTCCTCCTCTTCCTCCTTCTCTTCTTTCTTCTCCTCTTCCTCCTCCCCAAAAAGCTGACCCACTCTGCGTCCCATTCCCTCTGTCAGTGGACAAGTTCATCTGATCAACTCATCCTCAGTGTCCGTTATCCAGCAAATGGCCCAGCTCTCCCCGGTCCCACAACGCCCTGGTCCCTGAGTGTGAAGAAGCTATGGGTGTCTGGATGGTACTGTGAGAGCCCCTGTGGGGGTGGCTAGATGCAGAGATGAGCGCTGACCCCGCCATCTGGGGGAGACACTGACGATCCTCTGGTCCTCTTCTTACCTAATGCCCTGCGCCCGTTAGGAGCCGGAAGTTCTCTGAAATTCTGTTCCCCCACCCCTGGTTCCTGTCATTTAGAGCAGCCTCTGCGCAGCTCAGCCTGAGCACACGTCACCAGGTACCCCTCACCAGAGCTGGGGGGAAGGGGGTGTCATTTCCAGCCTCAGCCAAAATCTTCGGGCCACAAATTCTTATTACAACAGTGGTTTTCAACCTTCCTAAGACCAAGACCCTTGCATACAGTTCCTCATGTGGTGGTGACCCCCAACCATGAAATTTTGCTGCTGTTATGCATCGTGATGTAAATACATGCATTTTCCGATGGTCTTAGGCGACCCCTGTGAAAGGGTCGTTCGACCCCCAAAGGGGTGGAGACCCACAGTTGAGAACCGCTGTATTAGGATGAAAACATCCCCAGGAAATAGGTGCACCATAAACCAAGGGGCTAGGGTGTATCATGAAAGGGGAGGGGAGCTTGGACTTTGCACGTGCTTCGGCGCCCGATCTGCCTGCAGCCAGAAGGTCACAGACGCGTGGAAAGGCACCTACCTGCCTGGTGCAGCTGCCACGGGAGGGGGGAGGGTGTCTGCGGGAGTGGGAGGCAGGGTTCCCGGTCCCACCCTCACAGGCTGGCACTTGGGCTCCAGCCCAGATTTCGGCGCCCAAATCCGCTCAGATGGCTCTCGCTCCTTGGTGCCCTGTTGGCCAGCAGATTGCCCTGTGCTCCCTCCTACAGCCGGGCCATCTGTCAGAACTGACGGCCGCCTCTGGAGGGGGATGTCCATGCAAACAGACAAACAGGAGTCTTCCTGTCCTCCCCGTGCCCGGCGCTGTTTCCACCTCCTCTGTCCTCCAAGCAGCAAGGACGCCAAGCAATGGAACCAAAGGGTTTAACCCACATTAGTTTTCACTGGTGATAAGAGTCAGTCCAGGATTTTGTTAGCCAAAACCACCTTCTGAATTGGAATAAACCAGTGCACTGAGCCAAGACCGGTTTGGCTCAGTGGATAGAGCATCGGCTTGCGGACTGAAAGGCCCCAGGTTCGATTCCGGTCAAGGGCATGTATTCTGGTTGCGGGCACATCCCCAGTAGGGGGCGTGCAGGAGGCGGCTGATCGATGTCTCTCTCTCTCATTGATGTTTCTGACTTTCTTTCTCCTTTCCTCTCTGTAAAAAATCAATAAAATATATAAAAACAAAGAAACAACAACAAAAAAAACCCAGTGCACTGGGAATAATAACAGGACCTTCCCTGATTACAGGGGCTGAGTGAGTGGAGTATTACAGGACAAGTGCTAGAACAGTCCCTCAGGACAGTACAGGGAGGTGATGTGGGGCAAAGATGGGCTGTAGTAATAGTCCCGAGGAGGAAGGAACACTGTGTGAGGATGCAGACGCCTGGGCTCATTTCTTTTTTTTTATTATTGATTTTTTTACAGAGAGTAAGGGAGAGGGATAGAGAGTTAGAAACATTGATGAGAGAGAGAGACATCAATCAGCCGCCTCCTGCACGCCCCCTACTGGGGATGTGCCCGCAACCAGAATACATGCCCTTGACTGGAATGGAACCTGGGACCCTTCAGTCCTCAGGCCGACGCTCTATCCACTGAGCCACACCGGTTTCGGCATGGGCTCATTTCTGATGGTGTCACGTCGGGATGTGGACGCTCCCCATCTGGGAGCCTCAGTCTCCCCTTCTTGACGGGGTTGATAATACACGCCCGTCTGTCCACCGGCTTGTGGTTATGAATAAGAAGGGAGTGTAAAGCCCCTCGGAGAGTAGCGAGGACCCCATCCATTCATTTTTCGAGTGTCTTCTGAGTGCACCCGGGGCTGGGGCTGGGGACTGGGAGCTGGGAGGGTCGCTGGCCACCGACCGTGAGTGGCTGTTACCGCGTGACGCAGGGCAGCTGGCCGCTCCTCGGAGTGGGACTTCCATTTTCCTGCTGCAGGGGCTGTGGGTGCTCTGCCTTACTCTCCGTGACTCTCTTCAATCAACGCAGCCAGTGGAGTTTTTAAAAAATCACTGGAGCCGCTGGCAAGCGCAGTGGTTGTTCACGTCAGAGCTGTGTTTGGCAGGGGCCACCTCCCCTCTACCCCTCCTCCCTCATTGCCTTCTGCTTTCAGCTGCCTCCGTTCTCTTCCCCGAGTGATGACGGAGGCTCGACATTTGGTGCGTGGATTTACCCGAAGTGCACTTAGTAAGTCCGGTCTCATCGAAGCCTCGGAGTGTGGGAAGCACTTAGGAAAATGCATCCATTTTAAAACAGAGGCCCGGCTTTCTCAGGCTTCCTTGGCCAACAGTGGTGGAGGGGCATTGGAACTTGGGCCTTCTTCTTTTTTAAAAAAAATATATATATTTTATTGATTTTTTACAGAGAGAAGGGAGAGGGATAGAGAGTTAGAAACATCAATGAGAGAGACATCCATCAGCTGCCTCTTGCACGCCCCCTACTGGAGATGTGCCCACAACCAAGGTACATGCCCTTGACCGGAATCAAACCTGGGACCTTTTAGTCCGCAGGCCGATGCTCTATCCACTGAGCCAAACCGGTTTCGACGTTGATGGGTAGTCTTCCTGTGAGCCATCTCCTTCGTGAAGGCTTTCTGGATTTGGAATTGATCTTGCCTTCCTTTGAATTTCCATATCGCTTTCTCCCCACCCTAGACCCCAGATCTTCTAGCACCGACGGCCGTTCTCTGCTTTGTTTTACGGGTATTTATTTGTGTGTCTGTGTCTTTTGGGCTGAGAGCCCCTTGGTTCCTTGTGGGCCGCCGTCTCCTGTTCATCTTGGTTTCCTCCAGGGAGTCTCATCAGTGAGCCTGAGACATGGCCAGCTGACCTGGTGGGCTGCCTCGAACACATGGGAGGCTAGTCATTTACCAGCACGTTACTGAGAGGAAGCTTGTTGAATTCATTGGTTCCATGTGGTTAGAAGGTTTGACTCTCAGAAAGCAAGCACATACAGGGGAGAGGCATTAAAATATAGGCCCTCAGATCTTAAAGATGAAAAATTAGTGTGCAATTTAAGCACATATAATAAAAGCTTATACAGTTGTACCTCGAGATACGAGTGTCCTAACATATGAGATTTTTGAGATACGAGCCGTCGAGTGAGCTATTTTTGCTTTGAAATACGAGCAACATTTGAGATAGGAGTCATCAAGCAGATCGGCCGGCTGCACACGACCCACCAGTTTACCGCATCTCGAATGTCTCATAGTTTCCCACGCCTCAAGGTTACCGAACGAATTAAACTTGTATCTCGAGGTACCACTGTACTAGTATGTCTGTATCTATATCTATATCTATATCTATATCTATATCTATATCTATATCTATATCTATATCTATATCTATAAAAGCCTAAGCAACTGGTTGACTGAATGACCAAGTGACCAGTCGACCAGTCACTATGATGCTCACTGACCACCAGGGGCAGACGCTCAATGCAGGAGCTGCCCCTTGGTGGTCAGTGTGCTCCCACAGCGGGAGCGCCACTCAGCTGACTGTCGGGCTCCAGACGCGGGGTTCACAGCTGGCCGCTGCCGCCTGGAGACCACAGCAGAGGGGCAGCAAGCCCACCGAGCAGCAGCAGCAGCAGGCACAGCAGGGCTGGGGTGAGCAGCAGAGGCAGCAGGAGTGGCAGGTGGCATTGGACGGCTGGTTTCAGCCCGATCCCTGCGGTCTATACCGAGGGACCCTACTGGTGCATGAATCTGTGCACCAGGCCTCTAGTGTGTGTGTATAACAATCATATATATTATCAGAGGGGAAAAAAGAAAGAGAGCACATAATTCTTCCAGCCAATGGGCTGTTTGGGGTGAGATGTGCGCACCTCCTCCCACCGGTGTGCACGGAGGATGATGTTTATATGTGAACCGCTCTAAATGTAGCCCCTCCTCAAGTTTTCTGGATCCTGCACTCACCTGGAAGAGATCATGCTCACCTGGGCTGCTGCTAGTGCCTCGGTGTGAGTTACAAAAAAAGGGTCCCCCTTTTGCAGGCTGGTTCAGCTCAGTGCCTGTGACAGGCTTCGTGATCCAACTGGGGGCTGGACTTGGTCCCTTGGCCAAGCATGACCCACTAGCACTGAGCAGCAGCGGGAATCTCACTGTCTTCACCAGGACTTTCTCACGGTGGGCAGTAAGTCATGAACCTCCTCATCCCCTCCTCTAGCATGGAGTCTGGCACCGGTAGGTGCCCATGTGTTTGTCTGGTGAAGGAGATGCCAGAGGAAACTGCCTTCTCGTTAATGAGCAGCTGGGAGCACTGGGGCTCCAGTCACAGTCAGAGCGCATTCTGAGCGCGTGTCCCCTACCACTCCCCTCCTGGTGGCCTTGCTCCTGGTGATGTCCCGAGGGAACTAGAGACCCCAGGAGCCCACACTGCAGGGATATGGCAGTGGTGGCAGTGGGTGCTCTGATGGCCGTCTCTCAACAGAGGCCGCTTGGGGAGCGAGCGTGGTCTCTCTGTGTCATTATTACCCACCTGACTAATCGCACGACCTCGGGCAAGGCCTTTTCCGTGTGCAGCTTAATTTTAAAAAAATATATATATATTATTGGTTTTTCACAGAGAAGAAGGGAAAGGGATAGAAAGCCAGAAACATTGATGACAGAGACATCGATCAGCTGCCTCCTGCACGCCCTCCACTGGGGATGTGCCTGCCACCAATGTACATGCCCTTGACCGGAATCGAACCTGGGACCCCTCAGTCCCCAGGCCGACGCTCTATCCACTGAGCCAAACCAGTCCTGGCCTTGTGCAGCTTACTAAGAGATCTGTGAGAAGACCTCACCATCATCTCATTCATCCCCTTCATTCCACAGACGCTAACACCAAGGCCTGGGGAGGAAAGGAGACCTGCTGGAGGTCGCGCAATGCCCGTGCCTCAGCTCCATGCCCACGGGTTTTTCTCTTCTCAGTTGCCTTCTCTGCCAAATGGGGCATCGCTCCCATTCGATTTTTTTATATATTTTATTGATTTTTCACAGAGAGGAAGGGAGAGGGATAGAAAGTTAGAAACATCGATGAGAGAGAGACATCGATTAGTCGCCTCCTGCACGTCCCCTACTGGGGATATGCCCACGACCAAGGTACATGCCCTTGACGGGAATCGAACCTGGGACCTTTCAGTCCGCAGGCCGACGCTCTATCCACTGAGCCAAACCGGTTTGGGCAATTCATAGGATTCTTGTTAGAGTCCAGTTGAAAGCGTGGAAGTCAAAGTGCTTTCAGATGTAGGCTAGGTCACTAACAGAACTATCTGCTCGTTGAGCACCAGGTTACAGGATGGGGAACAGGCAGATGTCAGTTTCCCCCCCACACACACTGAAATATGGAACCAACTCCCCACCTGATGACCGGAGTCCTGGGCTTCTCAGCCTGTGGTCCTGACAGGAAGCCCTGCTGCCCACCACTTGGGCAGGTGTCCTGATGAGTTCCTTACCTTATGCTCTGGGGGCGGGCCAGGAGCTGGTGTGTACGCTGAGAAGAGGCAGGTAAAGGATCAGAGCATGCGTTCCTTTGAATGTATTCTATTAGGAAGCAGATTATCTCGATAGAGAAAGAAAAAATGTGGTTTGAGACTTCACTGAGCCCTGTGTAAACTCTGAAACACGCCAGGAGGCCCCCGGAGACTGTGCAGAGAGAGGGCTGAGGGGCGGGTGGACAGCCCGGCTCACTGTGTGAACGCTCCCCTCCTGGAGGCGCCACCATCGGCCAGGCGAGGGAGCCACCTGTCATCCTCAGTGGGGTGGCCCGGAGGCTGCCAGCCTTTCCCGGGGCGAAGAAAGAAAAGGCCAGGGAAGAAAGCAAGGCTGGAGGCCCATCAGCGGTTGGGCGACCAGAAGCTCTTGTGTTTGGGTGGATCCTTCGAGAAAGTCTGGCCTGCCTTTGGGTCCTGAGCCCTCTCTACTCCAGAGTCCTCTTGTTTTCTTACGTCCTTCACGATCCGCATGCTCTCCCGCTTTGCCTGTGTGTCTCAGGGAGACTCCTGAGAAACCAGCCAGTGCAGGGGTTCTCCCAGTGGGTGCTGTACCAGCGGCATCAGCTGTACCTGGGAACTCCTTCGAGATGCAGGTTCTTAGGTTTCATCTCGGACCGACTGGATCGGGAACTCGGGCCCAGCAGGCTGTGTTCTAACAAGCCTCCAGGTGATTTGATGCTTCACTGTTAGAATATTGATCTGAAGACCTGGAGTAGCTTGGGGGTGGGCAGAAAGCTGGTGCTCCAGGTGTGTCTGCTGATGCTTCAAGCCGGGGTTCTCAAACTGCAGGGCGAAGAAGAAGGCTCAGAGCGCCTCCCCAATAACACAGGCGTGTTTGAAGCAGGTGCCTTAACGAAAAGGGGCCGCTAATGGTAGGCACTCAGGCACTAGACAGTGGTTCTCAGCCTTTCTAATGCTGCGACCATTTAATACAGTTCCTCATGTTGTGGCGAATCTTAATGTCAATATCTGTGTTTTCTGATGGTCTCAGGAGACCCTGCTACTGGTTCTCAACCTGTGGGTCATTGCTGTAGAGCCTAAGACCATCAGAAAACAGGTCACGACCCGCAGGTTGAGAACCGCTGCTAGAACAAGCAGCTGGGAAGATGGCTTTAGGCGGGATGAGTTTCAGGACCTCTGTCCCCTTGCACACCGCCTGATTGGTCAACCATCACTGGAGTCTGGCAGAAAGCTACGCACATCAGGGACCTAAACCAGAGGGAATGTTGGTTCTGTTAGGGTTTGATTTACAGTGGTACCTCGAGATACGAGTGCCCTAACATACGAGATTTTTGAGATATGAGCCGTCGAACGAGCAACATTTGCAATAGGAGTCATCGCGTGGATCGGCCAGCTGCACACGACCCACCAGTTTACCGTGACTCGAGCGTCTCATAGTTTCCCATGCCTCAAGGTTATGGAACGAATTAAACTCGTATCTCAAGGTACCACTGTAGTTAAGTGATATAGACACTCATTTTAGAAAACAGGTACTATTAATTCTGGTGTCAACTACTTTGCTAGATGTTCTGTAAAAACAGAGGCACTGCTTTTCACAGTTCAGTGAGGCTGCGTGTTTGATTGACAGTTCAGTAAGATGATACTGTAGTTTGTGAAGGCCTGTGGTTCAATTCAAGGTCCCCAAGGAGGCAGAGAGGCACGTGACGTTGAGCACACACAGCCAGCTCCCACAGGCTCGGCGTGGAGTTTTTGTCGGCAGCGTTGATGCTGTTTTCGTGATGTTGTTCCACCTCACCTCCTTCCTCCCTCTCCTGGTCACTCCACCTTCCTTGGATGCCTGGGGATCTGTCTGCGCCGTGATAACCTCCCCCGTCCACCTGGGAAGACACACGGAAACCTTCTGTAAAGCACAGATTCTTTTGAACCTGAACCTGGGGGAGGACTGTTTTTTTTCCTTTGGCTGAAATAGCATCTTTGCTGGGGACCAAGGGGGTGGCCGTGTGATGCTCTATGTGTTTATGTTTTGGAAGGTCTCCACATTGCAGGTGGAAACCTTAAGGCAGTGGTTCTCAACCTTCCTAAGGCCGCGACCCTTGCATACAGTTCCTCATGTGGTGGTGACCCCCAACCATGAAATTTTGCTACTGTGATGCATCGTGATGTAAATATCTGCATTTTCCCATGGTCTTAGGCGACCCCTGTGAAAGGGCCGTTCGACCCCCAGGTTGAGAACCGCTGCCTTAAGGTGTGAGGAGTAAGTGCGAGCTGCTGGGATCCCAAAAGAGGGCTGGAATCCACGGAGAGAGGCCCAGCCCTCCCCAGAGCCCGTGAGAAAATGGACTCGGGGAAGGACAACTTGCTGAGGGCTCAGCTAGGAGGTTGAAGGCCACTAAGCATGTTATTCCAAATCAGTGGAGCTGAAAAGATTTGTTTCAAAGGCGATGAACTCTCCCTTTTTAAGAGAGAAAATTGACCGAGGGGATTGGAACAGAAGCTGTAGGGGAACTCCCTTTGGGATAATATCTCGGTGGGAAGAGAGTCCCAGCCTCCAGTCTTTGCTCCACAGCCTCTCCACTGGGGCAGCCCCGGGTTGTAATCGCCCCGGGAGCAGGGCGCTGTCTTATTCGATATCCAGGCAGATATTCCTGTGTCTGTACTGATGACAGGTGATTAGAAAATGGAATCAAATCCTTTACAACTTTCTTCCGAAATATAGTTTCTTTCTTTCTTTCTTTCTTTCTTCCTTTCTTTTTCTTTCTTTCTTTTTTTTAAAAAAAGTATTTTATTGAGTTTTTACTGAGAGGAAGGGAGAGGGATAGAAAGTTAGAAACATCGATGAGAGAGACATCGATCAGCCGCCTTCTGCATGCCCCCTACTGGGGATGTGCCCACAACCAAAGTACATGCCCTTGACCGGAATTGAACTTGGGACCCTTTCAGTCCCAGCGGTTCTCAACCTGTGGGTCTCAACCCTTTGGGGGTCGAATGACCCTTTCACAGGGGTCGCCTAAGACCATCGGAAAATGCAGATATTTACATCACGATGCATAACAGTAGCAACATTTCGTGGGTGGGGGTCACCACCACATGAGGAACTGTATGCAAGGGTCTCGGCCTTAGGAAGGTTGAGAACCACTGCTCTATGCACTGAGCCACACGGGTTTTGGCTGCCGTTTCTTTATTTAGCCTTGCTGTGGTGGCCTGCTGAGAAGACAGTCATGTAGGAATACTCAGGGGCAGTCGCAGATTGCTGTGCTTGTCCTTACGAGGCCGCCTTCCCCATCAGCAGCACAGCTCTCCGAGCCGGGAGAGACCAGCTCTCAGCTCCAGCTTCATTTGCGGCCACCCCTCTCCCCTTGTGCTGCGAAGTCCTCGACTTGTCACCGTTCCCTAGAAAACATCATCCGCGGTGACAGTCCGGTCCCACACACTGTTCTCGCTGCTGCTCCCACCTAAAGGCCTACTTGTCCCTGCAGATCCTGCTCAAAAGATCCACCTCTGCCCGGCTTCACCCGGCCCTCCGGGGGAGAGTTAATGACGCCTTCCTCTGGCTGCCCACAGCAGTTAGCTTTACTCTAAAGCAGTGGTTCTCAACCTTCCTAACTGCCACGTCCCTTTAATGCAGTTCCTCATGTGGTGGTGACCCCCAACCATGAAATTATTTCCATTGCTACTTATGGTTGGGGGTCGCCACAACATGAGGAACTACATTAAAGGGACGTGGCAGTAGGAAGGTTGAGAACCACTGCTCTATAGTGATCATCTGTTCACAGGCCTCTTCCCCACGGACAGCGGAGCTGTGAGGAAAGGGTACAGGCCTCGTTCATCTCTGTATTCCCAGCACCTAGCACAGCATCTGGCCCCTAATGCGTGCTCATTAAATGCTTATTGACTGCCACAACTGGTTTGGCTCGGTGGATGGAGCGTCAGTCCGTGGACTGAAAGGTCCCAGGTTCAGTTCCGGCCAAGGGCATGTATCTTGATTGCAGGCGCATCCCCAGTGGAGGGTGTGCAAGAGGCGGCTGATCGATGTCTCTCTCTCTCATCAATGTTTCTAACTCTCTATCCCTCTCCCTTCCTTTCTGTAAAAAAATCAATAAAATACATATTTTTTTATAAAATGCTTATTGACCGAAAAGCCAAGCCTCTGCCTTTAGTAGAGTGTGGTCCTTAAGAACTTGTGAGTTGCCGAGACCAGTTTGGCTCAGTGGATAGAGCGTCGGCTTGCGGACTGAAAGGTCCCGGGTTCAATTCCGGTCGGGGGCATGTACCTTGGTTGTGGGCACATCCCTAGTAGGGGGCGTGCAGGAGGCAGTTGATCGATGTCTCTCTCATCTATGTTTCTGACTTTCTATCCCATTCCCTCCTCTCTGTGAAAAATCAATAAAATATATTTTTTTAAAAAAGAAAAGAATCCTTTGGAAAAAAAAAAAGAACTTGTGAGTTCTTCGGCTCCTGAGAGAGAGGGATCAAGCACACCCACACCTGGGCCGGGAGATGCGGGTGCTGACCCTCACTGCACCCCACTCTGCGGTGGCCACTGTGCCCCATGTAAGTCTTACCTCCCACCCAGTGGGCAGTCCTGCCTTGGCTGCGGCCTTGGGACAGGCCAAGGGGAGGCCACCTCTTCACAGGCGAGGTGCACAGGTGCTGAGTGGTGTCACGTGACCAGGAGGTTCCTTCACCTGCCTTGGGCTGGCTCTCCTCTCATCAGAACAGGTCCTACTTCACAGGGCTGTGGGAGGAGTGGATGCCATACGTGTGAAATGCTTAGCACTGTATTGGGACTCTAGGTAAAGATTTGCTCTCTTCTTACTGTGATTTTTAAAAATATATATTTTATTGATTTCTTACAGAGAGGAAAGGAGAGAGATAGAAAGTCAGAAACATCGATGAGAGAGATGTTTCTGCACGCCCCACAGTGGAGATGTGCCCACAAGCAAGGTACATGCCCCCAACCGGAATCGAGCCTGGGACCCTTCAGTCTGCAAGCCGATGCTCTATCCCACTGAGCCAAACCGGTCTCGGCTTTACTGTGACTCTTAATCACCACTGGGGGAGTGCCTCTGCTCTCAGGCCCCTGCAATCCCGCCTCTAACAGAAGGTTTTATTGAGGCGGTGGACCATAAATAATGGTTAAAATGAAACTATAGTTTCTCTTCTAAGATGCAAACTGAGCCCAGCTGGCATGGCTCCGTGGTGAGCATCAACCTATGGACCAGGTTGTCCCAGTTCGATTCCTGATCAAGGCACATGCCCAGGTTGCAAGAGTGCAAGAGGCAGCCAATCAGTGATTTTCTCTCATCATCGATGTTTCTCTCTCTCTCTCCCTCTCGTTCTCCTTTCCTCTCTTGGAAAAGATAAACAAATAAATAAGATACAAACTGAAGGCATGAGGAAGAGTGGGAACAAATGAGAAAACAGTTGAATGATCGTGTCAAAATGAATTCACCAGGAAGCACTGGGCGTGAGGGAGTGTGTCTCACCCACAGGAAGCCAGACTAGGGAGCCCTCTAGATGTTGACACTGGTGCCACTTGGCCCACGACTAGTTCTGGTTCTGAGGTCACACACAGGGGGTGATATTCCAGGTATTTACCTATTGGTGAGTTTGGGGACCAACCACACAGAATAGACACCTGCGGTGACCAATCAGAACGGATCTCTTTGTGCGCACCCATGGCTCCTCTTGCTCCCCCTTCACCCCAGAGAGCAAGGCCGGGTTTCCCCAGAGGCGCCCATTTAGAGGTCCACCAGTGACCCGCCTGCCCTGGCACGGGAGCAGCACCAGGAGGCCTGGCCTGGCCCTTGTCCCACAGCTGCCCGACGCTCTTATCCTGGCTTCCGTCTCCTCCTCTTCACCATAGCGTGTCGCCCTCAGCTGCCTGTCACACAGCTGACAGGACCCCTTGTTGTCTGAGGCAGGAAAGGAGGAGCCATCCTCGGCCCCTCCCGAGCCCCCAGGTGAGCTGGACGGCAGGTGTCTGGGGTGCGGGGACTCTCGGGGGTGGCGTGAAGCTTCCAATGCGGTACCTTCTGCGCAGAGCTGTGCACCTGCAGAAACCACGTGTCCACGGCGGCGAGCCCGTGAAAGCGCTGTGACCTGCAGGAGTCCTTTTTCCAGGGGCGAGGTTTTCAATCCCTGTTTTAATCCCTCCGCCTTTTGTTGGGGGATTGGAGTCCGGGTTCCCTGGGCAGCAGGTTAAGCCCAGAATGACCTGCTGGCCTGGTGGCACAGGCCCGGGCATCACCTGGTGGCACAGGCCTGGGCATACCCTGGTGGCCGGGGAGGTGGTCAGCCGCTCCCACGCTGAGTGAGAGGAGCCGGGGCAGGAGGACTGGGTTCTGCGTCTGGTTCTCTGAAGGCCTCTGGTCTCAGCTCTGTTCTGTGTCACCAGCGCCCTCAGCCCCGGCCCCAGCAGCTGGCAGATGCTGTGTGGGTCAGAGGCTGATGAGAGAATGCACCACCTGCAGCCGGGGATCCACCCCATCACCTCCACCCTGACCTTTCCCCTGCCGCTCCGGATGGCGCACCGCGAGTCCTTCCCCCGGGAGTCCTTCCCCCGGGAGTCCTCCCCACGCGGGCTGGCGCTGGAGCCTCACACCGCCCTCGGGAGGAGGCAGGGCAGGCCCGTGATGGTCCTCACCTGGCAGCTGAGGACACGGGAGCCCCTGGGGTTCACGAGCTCGGCTCAGGCCCGGCCGCTAATGAGAGGGCAGAGGGGGCCGGAGCTGCCTCCGGGACCAGGAGCGGCTGATGCAACCGGGCTCGGCTCCAGGCCTGGAGGACGTCCTGGCACCTTTGGTGAGGAGGAGCGGAAAGTGTCGTGAGGAATGCTGGGGGACAGAGCCTTCTGTGACCTTCCCTGCCCCCCCTGGGTCCTGGGCCCTTCCTTCCCATCTCCCACCCTCCTGCAGCGCTCCCACCTGCCCAGGTCCCTCCTGCTGTCCTCTCTGTCGCCCCCACGCTGCTCTCCCCCTCCATCCTTCCCCGGGAGACTCCCTGGGTCCAGGGCCTGCTTCTCAGGGACACAGGTTCCTGCTGAGGGACCAGGAGTTCCCGGTGCCATGCACAGCCCACTGGGAAAAGGCTCCCAGCGAGGGGATTCCTTTCCGTAGCACAGTGGCTCATATCTGCCTTAAAACTCTTTAAATCAAACACAAGTTGATTGAGATGTAATCAACACACCATACACTTGACCTATTTAAAGTGCACAGACTGGAGCTTCTGGTGGATTCGCAGAGCTGTGCCTCTCACCAGAAACCACTTAGAAATCTTTGTCACCTCGAGCAAAGCCCGCCCCCGAGTCAGCAGGTCGCCAAGCCTCCATCCCCTCCAATCCTAGGCAACCACTAATCGACGTGATGTGTCTGTCTATTTGCCTATTCGGGAAATTTCATGCACAGTGGTACCTCGAGATATGAGTTTAATTTGTTCCGTAACCTTGAGGCGTGGGAAACTATGAGACACTCGGGTCTCGGGAAACTGATGGGTAGTGTGCAGCCGGCCGATCCGCGCGATGACTCCTATCTCAAATGTTGCTCGTATTTCAAAGCAAAAATCGCTCGCTCGACGGCTCGTATCTCAAAAATCTCGTATGTTAGGTCACTCGTATCTCCAGGTACCACAGTATCTTCTAGAAATCCTTCTAGAAATCCACCTTACAACCATCAGCCTACAACTAGGACATCATAACATCCTGGTTAGTGAGTTGTGTCCATTCAAAGAATAAGTTTGGTCACCCTGTAAGCAAACAGGAAACACCCTGAGTCTCCCAGCTCACATACAAAACAACACTTCCTCGGGTTTCTCCACATTTGACAGTAATCTGACACATTTAAATGACATGACCCATTAACTAGTTTTGAAGGGGAGAGAAATGTCTAGAACTTCAACGGTACTAAAGTATCAACCATATCAGAGGAAAGACTAAGTTATCTTTTTCAATTATCTTTCAAATCCTGAATGAGCTTTAAACGCCGCCTCGGAAAATTATTTTACAAAACTGTCACGGAAGAGATGATCAGAGATTATGCGAGGCGTTCGCATGTTTGCCAAGAAGCTAATTAGTAAAAACGTTCTTTTTACAAATCTGGGGACGCTTGTGGTGTTTGCCAGCTTTTTAAAACATGCTGTAATTTTCTGATTCAAAAATAAACATCATTTTGATACCTCATAATTTTTAAGGGCCCCCTCGCCCCCAAATCTGGATCTACCCTGGCCCTTTCTCTGCTTTGTCCTCACGAGGTGACTGCTCCATCCTTCCTCCCTCCCTCCCTTCCTCTCTCCCTCCCTCAGTGCTGACTGTCCCCTGATTTAAGGACTGACTTTGAGGTTAAACCAGCAAGCTCAGTGCCCAGACCAGGTGGTAAGCATCCTGAGGACAGTCCCTCAATTCCACGCACCGTACGCAGGGCCAGGCCCACGGGAGACCCTTAAGGCACACCTGCTGGCAAAACCTCTGATGTGGGACCACGTTCCATGGAGCAGAGGACCTGGCATCCTGTCCGCACGTGGGCATCCTCAGAAGCGGGACCCGCTCCCAGGACCTGCAGTTTTCTAGTTGGAAAACTGTTTCCGCTGAGAGAAGATGCGGTCTCTGGTTGATGATCTGACATGGGGAGGCTGACAGGTCACCACGGAGAGAAGCCGCTTGTGAAGGTCAGGGTCAGGCAGCTGAGTGGGGACCCTGACAGAAGCCACGTTGAGAGAGGGCTGGCGTAGGTCTGAGGGCCTCTCCCACCTCCTCTTCACCACCCTCCTTGGTGCCCTGCAGTGTCTCCTCCTCCCTGCAGGGTCTCCTCCTCCCTGCAGTGACTCCTCCTCCCTGCAGGGTCTCCTCCTCCCTGCAGTGTCTCCTCCTCCCTGCAGGGTCTCCTCCTCCCTGCAGTGACTCCTCCTCCCTGCAGGGTCTCCTCCTCCCTGCAGTGACTCCTCCTCCCTGCAGTGTCTCCTCCTCCCTGCAGGGTCTCCTCCTCCCTGCAGGGTCTCCTCCTCCCTGCAGTGTCTCCTCCTCCCTGCAGGGTCTCCTCCTCCCTGCAGTGACTCCTCCTCCCTGCAGGGTCTCCTCCTCCCTGCAGTGACTCCTCCTCCCTGCAGTGACTCCTCCTCCCTGCAGTGTCTCCTCCTCCCTGCAGTGACTCCTCCTCCCTGCAGGGTCTCCTCCTCCCTGCAGTGACTCCTCCTCCCTGCAGGGTCTCCTCCTCCCTGCAGTG